>JAMPIV010017872.1:0-140000 GCA_024509875.1 Oreohelix idahoensis
AACGAATTTAAAAAAAAAAAAAATTAAAATGAATTCTCATAACTGCTCCGTTGTTAACAGGGTGAAACGGGGTGAGAAAGCCCGAGGGTGTCCGATATTACATTGAATCCACCAATTATCTGCCATCATCCACACAAGCACCCCATGAGACTACACTTTTCCTCACACCATCATTGATCCTTATATATTAATGTTAGTTCTTGTTATACACTGTTTTACTATATTGTAAAATAGGTGTCTGTCTGTTGGACGCGGAATTTAATTACCGTACATTTACTGGTTCATGGCAATCGACATGTTACTTCGGCAATTTAAGGTAATAACTTTTGTGTGCAACTTCTCCCGTTTAATTATTAAAAACACAGCGAATTACTAGCGTACTGCTTCACCACTGTGCACATGTGGATTAAACGAACAAACTGCTGAGCATGTTCTACAGGACTGTCCTCTGTATGACCAGTTAAGAAAGATATACTGGCCCAATGACTCAACACTAAACTCAAAGCTATATGGAGTTAAAGAGGAACTTCAAACAACAGTCGAATTCATCATGAGAACTCGTCTGACGGTGTAATCATCAAAGATGCGATCGCAAGAAGAAGAAGAACTAGCGTACGAGGGTAAGTAATTCATGATTACCTCTGTACATGACGCTGTTACTTTTCGCGAATTTACACTATGCCAGCGCGACTTTGGCTAGTGCCAGTTAATACACAATACTGGTTTTAAAGAAATAAAACTGTATAATGCAACTTTGTCTGGAAAAATATACGCATTTTCACAATCATGGATTCACATATAATTTATAACGTCGATACATTTTCAAATAAGGTTTTCTTTAAAGTATGCTTGCATCTAGTGTTCATACATATTGAAAATTGCTCATTGCAGCATGAACGTTTTTTTTAGAGAAAGTTGTTGTGTCTTGTGAAATAATCTGGACGCACCGAGATTACTTCCGGCTTGTTCCCCTTAGAACAGGTTCAATTTATTTTAAGTCGTTTGATATATCTTCTGGAATTAGGAATCATAGAATCACATGTTATATCGATGCCCTCTGCAAACGCACGGCTTCCACCACTGCACATGAGGTATGGTTAATTTGATTTATATTTTGCATTAAATATTTATTTCATGGTATGTCGTCATATTCATTTAAGCGAGAATTAATTCTTGATGTTCAGTTTTTCATAGGTTGGGTAATGTTTTTGTTTGTTTGTTTGTAATTGATGGATCATGATGAAAAATATCTTGTTCCACCTCTAAAGTGTTAAAGTTAGGATATGTAGTGTTTTCAAGTCCACATAATACGTGCAATTGCCGATATGCGAAAGTGGCAACGTATCTCTTGTCCATCCATTGTAAATAAAGCAAATCAAAATTAGGGCCTACTAAACTGTCCAAAAAAAGAAAAATAATACAGCAAAAAAAAAAAAAAACAAAAAAAAAAAAACACACCAAACAAAAAACAACTGGTAATGTTATACGCTTGAGGTGTTTAGTTTGATATTGACATTCATTTATCATAAGTAATATGTTTTATAACAACAGCACTAGACCTTCACTTTCTCTGCCATATACCCAGCAGTCATTAGGCCTATATATTAACCTTTATACTTGTTAAATACTGTTTGGCTATATACTACACTATATGTCCTAATTGTTCCAAAGGTTGTTATTGCCGGGAGTTGTAGTGAGGATAAGCTCTCACTGCAGATAAAATACTTCTATGGCACGCGCCTCAAACAGCCTCTGACAACCAAGTCCAGCTCCCAGCCTTCACGTGTGGCTCAATTTGAGCCCGGTGGAACTGTTTCCACTGATGGGAGAAGGGGCAAAGGCAAGCGACTGGCGCCTTAAAACCAGTAGCTTCTGGCAGATAGGGCTCGTGATCCTTGGTTGGTAGCCTATCTAAGAGAAGGAACTCTGAAATTAAATCACCGCTGCCTTGCGGGAATATCCATTTGTGGAATTGGCTTCGGGAGTAAACCCTGAGGATAAATCCGGAGTCGGAGTCCCTAAGGCAGTCTAATGTCGATTCGACATTATTCTGGCAACTCCTGCGACATGGCTGGTACCACACTGTATCGGCTACTGCCGTTCCTTTGGATCTACTGGCTGTGTGGAGAGGGGGAACATGCTGCATGGGCAACAGCTTGATCTCCATATAACTGTGCCCAAGCTCGCGCCCTGGAGAGGACACTCCAGCTTCACCCTATAGGTGTCGGCAAAACACGGGAAGTAGCAGTTACCGGTTATAAGCATTTTGCCCAATTGGCGTAGGGCATGGCGCCAGGGGCTACTTCCGACAGTGGGAGAGGTTCTAGGATCTCACTGGACAGCTACCGCCCGCTTCAAGCTGGGCAGCCCCCAGTCAATAAGGTGTTATCCCGCCACTGTCTGCTTTCCCTATTGGGTGCATGGGGATTAGGGTCAAACCCGAACTGTGGACAGAAAATTTTGCACCAAGCAACTATGGAAAAAATAGAAATAAGCAAACTCTCAGATTGGGATGCTGGAACGTCCGGACTATGTTGACTGGACTATCCGAAAACCTACAGGATGTAAACGATGTAAGGAAGACAGCCATAATTAATGATGAGCTTAAACGACTTCAGATGGATATAGCTGCACTTCAGGAAACGCGCCTGGCGGGCTCTGGAACGGTGAGCGAGAAGGACTACACATTTTATTGGCAAGGGAAAGATCTTAATAAAGCTAGAAAACACGGAGAAGGTTTTGCGGTCAAAAAATCGCTAACTAAAATGGTTGAACCAGGCGAGAATGGATCAGAACGCCTGTTAACGCTCCGCCTGCAAACTAGCACAGGTCCCATCACCCTTGTCAGTGTGTATGCTCCTACTCTGTACTCTGCCTCAGAAGCTAAAGATGAGTTCTACGAGAATCTAACAGCAGCTATCAAAAGCATACCTAGGCAAGAACAGCTTGTTCTCCTTGGTGACTTTAACGCTAGAGTGGGTGCCGATAATGTTTCATGGCCTTCATGTCTGGGCAGGTTTGGTATTGGCAAGATGAATGAAAATGGACAACGGCTTTTAGAGTTGTGCGTCCACCATGACCTCTGCGTGACCAACACCTACTTTCAGACAAAACCCCAGCATAAGGTGTCATGGAGACACCCACGATCCAAGCACTGGCACCAACTTGACCTGATTCTCGTCAGAAGGCCACTCCTCAGGTCTGTGCTCTCCACGCGCTCGTACCATAGTGCAGACTGTGATACAGATCACTCCTTTCTTTGCTGCAAAATCAGAGAACAACCAAGAAAACTCTATCGTGTCAGACATGAAGGGAAACCACGCATTGATACCAGCAAGATGTCAGACCCTTTCATGATCGCTCAATTCACTGCGACCTTCGAGAAAGTGCTCAGTAGCCCTCAGCATGGTGATACTATTACAGAGAACTGGGAGCATCTACGGAACACCATTCAAAGTACTGCATTTGCCACCTTTGGTAAGAAAACAGCAAAGTCAAATGACTGGTTTGATGCTTCATCAGATGTGATGGCCCCTGTCATTGAAGCTAAGCGCAGTGCTATGAATGAATACAAACGTTCACCGAGTGCCAGAACCCTACAGATCCTGAGGGCTACGAGAAGCAAAGTTCAACAAACTGCTCGACGCTGTGCAAATGACTACTGGCTCCAGCTCAGTGAGAGCATCCAGATCGCAGCGCAAACAGGCAACATTAGAAAAATGTATGACGGTATAAAGAAAGCACTTGGCCCCCATAAAAGTAAGACGGCACCGCTAAAAACCATCAGCGGAGAGAAGCTAACCGATAAGGGTAAGCAGATGGAGAGGTGGGTCGAGCACTACTCTGAGCTTTACGCTAGAGACAATACCGTTACGCCTGCAGCCCTTGATGCTGTCAACAGTCTACCAACTATGGAGGAGCTGGATGCTGAACCAACATTAGAGGAACTCAGCAAGGCCATTGATAGCTTGGCCTCTGGCAAAGCACCAGACAGTGATGGGATTCCTCCTGATTTAATCAAATGCTGTAAGAGCACGCTATTACATCCCCTGCATAGGATGCTGTGCCAGTGCTGGGAAGAGACAACTATTCCTCAAGACATGCGAGATGCCAAGATTGTAACACTGTATAAAAATAAAGGAGACAGAAGTGATTGCAATAACTACAGAGGCATCTCTCTTCTTAGTATTGTTGGTAAGGTTTTTGCCAAAGTCATCTTAATGCGACTACACAAGTTAGCTGAGCGCATATATCCAGAGGCACAGTGTGGATTCCGAGCTGGCAGATCAACAACAGACATGATCTTCTCTCTCCGCCAGCTTCAGGAAAAATCAAGAGAGCAGAAAAGACCATTATATATCGCCTTTATAGACCTCACAAAAGCATTCGACCTGGTTAGTAGGGATGGACTCTTTAAAATCCTCCTGAAAATAGGCTGCCCTTCTAAAATGCTGGAAATGATAAAGTCATTCCATGACGGCATGAAGGGAACAGTCCAATATGCTGGAAGCACGTCACAGCCCTTTGATATACGAAGTGGCGTTAAACAAGGCTGTGTTCTGGCTCCGACCCTCTTCGGAATCTTCTTTGCCTTACTCTTGAAACATGCATTCAGAGATTCTTCTTCTTCTTTCGTTCGCTTAAATATATTGTCTATATCTGCAATGTTGTTTCTTGTATAAACTTCACTGTCTTTTGTAGTTCATACAGAGGTCCATATAGTTTTGCTTCCAGTGTTGTTTCTCTGGGCCAGTGGGTTTGCCTCAATATATCATATTCGGGGCAATCTTGAAGTACGTGCTCCGCAGTCTGGGGTGCCTGTCCACATGTACACATGGCTGAATTGCCAATCTTGAATTTTGTATACATGTGGCTTCGGAGGCGGTTGTGTCCTGTTCTGAGGCGCAGAATGACTATTTGTTCTGATCTGTTCATAGCTTGGTAGTCATCCTGCGTTGATGTTGGTGGCTTTCTGATAGATTTGATCATCTTTTTCTTCTGATGGTACGTAACTGGTACATCCGGTTGCTCGTCTGCAGCACCTTCTTTAGCCAGTCCGTCTGCTCTCTCGTTTCCTGGTATTCCACAATGAGACGGTATCCACTGCATGGCGACCCTGCGCTGGTTGCACAGTTCAGAAAGTAGGGCTTGTATACCTGGCAATTTTCTGGACTGAAGTGCTTGGAGTGCTGATCTTGCATCTGTCAGGAATACTACAGGCTGTGGACCGAGATTGGTGTTCAGTAGTTTCTCAGTTGCCACCTTGATTGCCTGGACTTCTGCATCATAGTTGTTACAGAATTTCCCCGTTGGTACTCTGACCGTATCCCTAGTGTTGTTTGGGTATTCTATGTACACTCCTGCTCCTCCATTCTTTACTGCATTCTGTGCTGACCCATCCGTGTATACTCGGACCCAGAGGTCCTGTGGGTATTCATCATCCAGGAAACTGAGAGTGACTGTCCTACGTTGCACGCTGTTCTGTTCATCCCTGTCAAATATTCCTTTCACTTTCGTGTGGATGTGTACTGGTAGTCCATGCTCCTCTCTCCAAGGGGTTTGTTCTGGCACAGACTTTAGGGGGCTGTTAACTTCAGGCAGGTCTGAGGTTTGTCTACGAAATCGTTTGGCCTGGTGGATAAAGCTGCTTCTTTTCAGTCGCCCCATTGCTAGGTTTTGGAATCTGTCCTTCATTGGATGGCTCGGCATACAGAGGAGTTTTTCTGCCTGTGTTAGCACTTTTGTGTCTCTGCGTTCTCTCAGTGCTTGTATCCTCCCCATTTTCTCCATCTCCACTATAGGCGTCGATTTCATTGCCCCCGTGATGACCCTAAGCGCCTGGTTTTGCACCTTATTGTGGTAAAATGGAATGTAATAAATATTTATAGGGGACTTAGTGTACTGACTGAGATCAGCTGTGAAGGTATCTGTATCTAATAGGTGTAGTGTTTTACAGATAACCTTACTTGCTACCACATTTATGTCTCAGTCAGAATTATTCTGGAATATTTTGATGACTACGTTAAATGTCTAGGATATGTATATGATGAAGTGTAAGTCACAACAACAACAGACAGATAAACAATTTAATTTATTCCACCACACTTGACAACACTGTGACACTCACACACATTTAACACTCTATAAGACTATCTTAAATGAGGCACTGGTAAAGTTTCAAATATAAATATGTATTAATTACTTTCACTAATATATATGTCCTGATTCAACTACAAAGTGAACCAGGAATCACAATCAATTTTAATTACAATTTATATGTACAGAATTTATCAATATGAACCTTGTAGTGACATATTTTATTAATATTATCCTATGTGTGTCAGTTGTGTAGTAGTAATATGAGGTAATACTGGTTTTGTTTTTTCAAGCTATGTTGTTATTTGTCATCATGACTTCAAGTGTTTGTTCATCTTGGAAATAGTATGGGGAAAAGTTCACAGTTCCTATCAATTTAAACACTGTATTTTCCCTCTGTTTTATTATAAAGTCAGATTTTGAGGGGGGGCATAATGTTGAGCTCCTCTGGCCACAGACGCTTATCTTTCGTGATGGCGGCAGGAAAAGACTCCTCTGCTCGATAGCCTCCCTGTGTTCTGGAGACACCTCACTGGTCACTATCTGGACCCAGGAGTATGCTGTCAGCCTCTAGGTTCAGCAAAGTTCAGACCAGGTGCTGCTCAATAACTTTAGGACCACGGTCCCTGAAACAAGAAGGTTGTACCTCCTATTTCAGAACTAATTTATAATAAATTTCCAGACTGAACACAATACATAACAAACACTGAGTTCAGAGCGGTAGGCCAACTGCTATCTTCATCTGAAACAATTTTCACCAGTATACTCCTCCCTAATGGTTACTACGCCTCTGCAATTCCAGCATGATTTCTTTCTAGTCAATAAGATAGGTGTCAGTGTACTGTTTGGCAATTCCATGTAGTTTTACTTTCCTCCGACACCTTCTGTTCAGGTTGGAGCACTATATAGGCTTTACCTCATGTTCGCTACTGAACCACACATATATACAGACATAAATTATCAATTTACATTCAATTTTCATTAAAAAGATATCAAATATTTCAAGCTTACCACAATTCATGGAATAATACACAGTTACGTTGACTGGCAATGAATATAGCACAATTTCGATCTGCCGATGTCCCAGGCTTTTATTTAGAAAAATATGCACTGGCGCTCAACGCACTGGTTCTTTAGTAAGTTTATTTGAAAATGTGGTGCTGACCTGACGCCTCTGATTGACTATATTGGCGGGTCTAACCAATCGAGTCATGTTTACACAGCTTTTAAAAAAAAAAGTACCCTTCCTTCCGTCTCCCCTAACAACAAAAGATAGTATTTATAGCCCGACTAATCGTGTTTAGCCTTACATTTACTTTCCGCCAATCAAATAGGAGGTAACATGGGGACCTATTTCCCGTACAATGGTGGTGTGAAAATCTGCCACTGAGCGATTCTGATTTTAGGGTTGTCTGACATCCCTCACTATTTCTTTAGGCTATAATTTGTTAATTCCTAGACTATTTGCGTAACGTTTAACATATTCTTTGCCAGCAAGTCCTAAGGAACCCAAATATATAAATTTAATGGGGCTAAGGGGCTGCGTTCAAAATATGTATTTTCCAGGATAGTCGTGTAGTTTTTTTATTTTTTTATGTTTAGAACCGCCACCTGTACTGCTGTACTGTCAGACTTATGTCAGGATTTTAGACATAAAACAGTAGAATGTCAGGTTTCCTAATAAGCGTTTTTCCTGTTTTTTAAAACCTAACTCTCGTATGGGTAGTGTTTTTTATCATTGTCGATTTGAAAAAAAGTTAGTGCTTGTGGCCTTACACGCGTGATGGTAGTAATTGTGTATCGCGAGACTGTGGTAGTATTGCCTGCGTTCCGGCTTTCAGCCCCTCCCTTTCCTTCTATCCTTAGTCCATCTGTCTTTCGTTTATGGTAACTTAGTGTATAAAATGACATGAATGGAATATTAAATATAGGTCAGCTTGCGTATCTCAAGGTTTTTCTTAGAAAGGCAGTACACGTTTTATCGTAGAAAGCGGGTATTGAAGCAGTAGGCTTTTACTATCAACGTGAAACGTTACAATTTGCAGACGAAGGAGAAAACAAGGGGGATTTCGAGTACAGTCATTGTGACAGCACTGTTCTTTACCCTTCTTCTTTCCTTTTATTAAATTTATTTGTTAGGCTTTACATTTACTTTTTAATTTATATATGTGGATTAGAATTTCACACGACACTTATCTAGCTCTTGTAATGTGATGTTTGATGCTGGACACCATGCAGCTGACCCATATTCCAGGTGTGGTCGTATGCCCTGCTGGTAAACTTTACTAAGTATTTTCCCGCTGGCTCCCCATGTGGTTCCACTTTGTTTTCTCAGGATGGCTAGCTTCCTCCTGGCCTTTGTTGCTGCCTTGTTGATGTGCTGCTTCCACGTCAGCCTATCATCGAATGTAACTCCGAGATAGGTGGGTTGTTTATCTTCTCTCAGGGGCTCTTCGTTTATCTTGATGACACCAGCTTTTTGTTTGGGAGAGAGGGTGAAGAGCGTAGTGCTGCACTTGTCTGTGTTGATGCTGACACACCATCTATTTGCCCATGAGGTTAAAGCATCTATAGCTCTTTGTAGCAGTTTGGTGGCCACTGTTGCATGCTCATCTGTGCACCATATTACCAGGTCATCAGCGTACATTGCCACTTTCATTCCATGCGGTAGTTCAGCAACCAGGTCGTTGATGTAGACTAGGAAAAGTGTGGGGGACAGAACCCCTCCCTGAGGGACGCCATGACGCAGTAGAATTTTCTTACTCTTGAGGCCATCTAGTTGTACTCGGGCTCTTCTGTTATGCAAGTATGCTTTCACCCATTTGTACATCTTACCATTCACTCTACAATTTCTCAGTTTCTTCAGAAGCCCTTCTTTCCAAACCTTGTCAAATGCTTTCCTTAGATCTATCCATGCTGCTAGTACCAGTTTCTTATCTTGGAACGCATCCTCAATCTCTTGGGAAAGGTAAGTTGCCTGATCTTCGGTGGAATAACACTGCCTAAAGCCCGCCTGCTGTGGTACAAGAAGGTTTTCACTTTCAAGGTACCACTGTAGCCTGAGGTTGATGATACGTTCCATTGTTTTGCAGAGGCAGCTTGTAAGGCTGATTGGCCTGTAGCTGGAGGCAGTGGAACTGTCTTTTCCTGGTTTTAGGAGTGGTATCATGATTGCTTCCCTCCAGGTCTGTGGAACTCTGCCTGAGTTCCAACAGATATTAAAGATCTGCAGCAGCTTTGTTTTTGCTGCGGTTCCCAAGTTCTTAATCATTTCATTGGACACTCCATCAACTCCTGGCGACTTTCTCATTTTCAATTTGGATATTGCAAGCTCCAGTTCTCTGAATGTGATTGGTGCCTCCATAACTTCAGGTATGGTTCCATCTCGTCCTGTGTGTTGTTGTTTCTCACGAGTCTCCTGTTGCTTCTCTGGGCTAACTTCGATGTTGTCTTTAGCAAAGGAGTCTGCAAAGTGATCAGCTGCCTGTTTTCCCATGAGGATGTTTCCATCTTTGTACAGAGCAATCCTTGAGTTTCTCCCTGTACCTTCATCGTTAAGTTGCTTTACCAGCTTCCACAGTTTCCTCGAATCTCTTTCGAAGTTCAAGGACTCTGTTTTCTCCTTCCAGCTTCTTCGCCTGGCCTGCAACTTGGCCCTTTGAAATTTGGCCTTAGCTTGCTGGTAGTTATTGTGGTGTTCTTGGCATGGACTGGTCTCTGCCTGCTTTCGAGATGTTTCCACGTCGTTGTGCAGCTGCTCTAGTTCACTATTCCAATATGGTTTGTAGTGCTTACGAGCCCCTCTAGGTATTGTTTCACGAGCAGCCTGTAATATGCATCTGCTGAATTCATCGACTAGCTTATTGATGTCTTTGTCTACAGTCAGATCTCTAGCCAGTATACTAGTACGGTGCTGGTACATTGTCCAGTCTGCCTTCTTGTAGTTCCACCTAGAGAGAGTGCTGCTCTCCTTGACAAGTTCATTTTCCACAATTAGGAAGACTGGCCGGTGGTCGCTGCCTCCAAGTTGTTTCCCTACAATGCGTGTGGTGTTCCACTCCAAGCTGGGTGAGTGGAATGCCAGGTCTGGTGTAGAGGTGGTGTGCCATGATCTCGAGTAGAAGGTTGGTGGGTCGATTGGCTGGTTAATCAGGATAAGCCCATTGTCATCCTGCCAGTTTTCAAGCTCCTCACCTCTCCTGTCCATGTGATCATAGCCCCAGCTCTGTGAGTGGCTGTTGAAGTCTCCGCATACAATCAGTCTTTCTTTTGCTGGGATTGTATCTAGTGCCAGTGGGCGGTCGCTCGGACAGTAGTAGTTGAGCAGGTGGAATTCTAAACTTTCTGTCCTGAGATGAAGCATCTGGTATTCCGCCCCCTCCATATATGTTTCAAGCTGACATGCACTGATGTTATTCCTCACGAGTGTCAGTATTCCACCCTTTCGCCTGTCTATTCGGTCAGATCGGTAGCACTGGTAGCCTCTGATTTTGAAGGCTATGTCTTTGTTGAGGTGGGTTTCTTGCAAGCAACATACATTTACTTGCTCTTCATTCAAGATGTTTTCGAGCTCTAATTTTTTGCTGTAGCCGTCTTTTTTACTATTGACGCCTTCAGCATTCCAGTGCATTATTTTAAATGGTCTTCTCTTTGCTTGGCCAGTAGCTCTATTCTCATGCCTCCTGGCTCCACGGGGCAATTGAGAAGGACCCCCAGTAGTAGGGGTTGGGCCCTTCCGAGGCAGAGGGCCCGGCACTGCGCCTGCCTGGGTGTCCGTCACAGGGCGAGTGCCATAACGTTTTGCAGATATAGGCATACTTCCCATAGCGCATGTGCGTGGCATCCTGATTGCTGTGGTGCGCCTCTTGGCTGGTTGCCTCCGTCTTCAGCACCTTGACTTGCTAGGGCAGACTGTGGTCTTGCTCGAGTGTAGGAGGACCTGGCCAGTCTTGGTTTTTCAGCCGCTGATGGCTGTACTTAAGCCCCATCTCCACGTCAAGGAGCTGGCCTCGATGGGGGCATTCAGAGATGCAACTGAAGGAACATGCCTTCACACTAGGTCAGATGGCCGTCTGTTTAATCTTTCAAGGCTGAAGGCAAAAACAAAAATCAGAAGGGTCACTATAAGAGACTTGTTGTTCGCTGATGATGCTGCAGTCGTCACTCAAAGCCAACAGGAGCTTCAGAGCTTGATGAATCGCTTCACTAAAGCATGCAAGGACTTTGGCCTCACAATAAGTCTAAAGAAAACGAATGTGCTGAGTCAGGATGCGGGTGCTGCACCAGTTATCACTATCGATAACTATGAATTGGCAGTGGTGCACCACTTCACATACCTAGGGTCTACCATCAATGACAAACTCTCACTGGATACAGAAATCGACAACCGCATTGGCAAAGCTGCAGCTACCTTTGCCCGCCTCACATCGCATGTTTGGGGAAACTCTAAACTCACAATGAAGACCAAAGCTGCGGTATATAATGCCTGCGTCACCAGCACACTCCTATATGGCAGCGAGACTTGGCCGACCTATGCTAAGCAAGAAAGAAGGCTCAATACCTTCCATTTGCGGTGTCTACGCCGCATCCTCGGCATCTCGTGGAAAGATAAAGTGACAAATGTCGAGGTGTTGTCATGTGCTGGCCTTCAGAGTATGTATACGCTGCTTAGACAGCGCAGACTTCGCTGGCTTAGCCATGTTCGCCGCATGGAAGATGGTTGCATCCCAAAAGATATCTTCTACGGACAATTAGCAGATGGCAAGAGAACAGTTGGGCGACCACAGCTGAGGTTCAGAGATGTGTGCAAGAGAGATATGAGGGCACTGGACATGGATCCAGCAACATGGAAGGATGAAGCTGCCGATCGCACTAAAGTGGCGATGCTATTTACGGCGCCACCTCAGATTGGACGAAGAGACGCTCACACAAGAAGCAGAGGTGAGGAGAAAACATCGAAAGGAGCACCAGGAAAATAAGCAGCTGAGGGCTGCCACCTCAGGGGCGCATTGCCATAGTCAGTTATGACTGAAGGGGCTATTATTATTATTATTATTATGTCCTAATTATAACCCATCAAGGGTTGAACGAGAAACTTGGTTTAAAAAAAACAGGTTCAGCTAGATTATGTAGTTCCCTAGGTCTGCCTATTCTTAACACCTGTTCTATAGTTACAGGTGAATGTGAAGCTTGCAAATAATCTAACATTTGGGACTGTATTGTTTATACCTCTTACATTTTAGTCAGAAATGCTATATATTATTGTCTTGAAGACATTCTGCACAGTAAGCATCTTCTATTCTGAAATAGCCTGTTCTTATCTTTGGTATCATGACATTTTAACATATTTTATCATTAGGACTTTCATGTTTTCGCTCAGCATTTTAAAAATTAATCTTATTTTATCAGAGTATAATTTTAATTTAGAATTTAATTCCTGTTAAATTAGATTGTAGGTAGGGGCAGCTGTTACATTTTAAGTAGGCTGAGGAGAGAGTGAGGCTTTTGATAGCAACTGATTGGCTTTATGTAATGTTACTAACTGAAAAGTGAAACACACATCACCAAAAATATTTTCTTCGGACAATTGACAGATGGCAATAGAACAACCAGTTAGACTGCAGCTAAGGTTTCAGAGATGTGTGCAAGAGAGACATGAAGGTACTAGACATAAATCTAACAACCTGAAAGATGAAGCTGCAGACCGCATCAAGTGGCAATGCTCCCTACAGCACCACCTCAGTTTGGGCAAGAATAAGCTCATACAGCAAGCAGAATAGAAAAGAACGTGCAGAAGGGAGCACCAGGAAAAACAAAAAGCTAACGGCTATCACGTCAAGGGTGCATCATTCCCGTAGTCATGACTGAAGGAGGCTATTATTAGTGAAACATGCAGCTTTATTTGATGCCTCAGGCTTTCCAGTGTATACTTCACAAGCAATAATCTAATGCCATATTCATGTGTTATCTAGCATTATTCTACTCAGTTCCTGCAAAATAGCATAATTCCATCTTAAGATTACGTGTGAGTTATAAGTATTTGAAGTGTGTGTACATTCTTCTGAGACACCCAATATAGACAAGGGGAGCATGAATCTGAACTTTTTGGAAATAACTGGTGTCACGTCAAATCAGGTGCCATGCCTTTTGTCATTGGTGATCATGTCCCTTCATAGACCTTGACTTTTAATGCTCTTCATTAGTTCTGTTGTATTTTTTTCCCTACGTCATAGTGTTACTCTATTTATTATCTTTTCTCTATGTCTTCCATTCTCTTTCTGTTTCTTTTTCCAGTGGTGACTATGTTTGAAGGTCCCTCATCTCATCACATGTCCAGTGTAGGTGACTGACCTATCTTTATATTTGTTATTATGAATACATTTTTGTTTATCATCTCTTTTAATCTTTATTTGTTAGCTTCCTAGCTGTCCATGGGATAACAACATTCATCTTAAAAGCCCCATCTATGTTGCCTCCCATGATTTTTGCATTTCTTGCTTATTGTCCAGGACTCGCTTCATATAATAATGAACCTTATTGTGTTCAGTGACAGGGATTTATTGCATAAGATGTTCCTCAATTTACTAAATGCTGTAACTATCCATATTCTGTTATTAGTGAATGATTTTTCCTTTGGATGTAATCATTGTGCTGAATTGTGAAAATGTATTTGTAGTTTAATATTACACCAGTTATCATTATCTTGCAATTAGGTTTGGTCTTTTGCATGGAGATAACCATGGACAAGAGATAACAACCAAGAGCTACAGACTTTCATAAATGGGTACTTGCGTAGAATAAAAGGATTGAAATGGCATGACAAGGTTTTTTTTTCCTCATTTTCCAATGACAAGGTCACCAATCTGGAACTGATGACAAGAACTAGTGAAAAATGAGATGAGAAAAAGATGCTAGTGATGGATAGAACACACACTGAGGAAATCTATTGATAGAATTATAAGGAAGACCTTGTTCTGGAACCCCAGTTAAGAGAGGCAGAGATAGTCCAAAAAACACAAGGAGAAGATAACTGGAGACAGACATGCAAATGATGAGGAAGACATGGAAAGAACATGAGATGATGGCACAGGACAGGAAGACTTGTGTTCCTTGGGGAACTAGAGGGTGCTGGTTGATGGAACATTCTTGTTGTTTTACTGCCACTCTGGGAGAAGATTGGCCGCCAAGGCAGGTATGGGAGGCTAAGAACCAGGGATCCATACCTCCAGGATGACTGGGAGGGCAACATTAGACAATTTCTGAAGGACCAAGAATGGAACCAGGCCAGGAAGAAGACAGCCGATGGAATAGTATGGTGCTCTCTCTTCCAAACCTCTACACCTCACGGTAGAAGAGGAATGACTAATTAAGTAAGTTGTTTTACTCACCGATATAGATGAGATATTTCTCCAGGTAACACTAGCTGAGTAGAAGATGCTAGAATTATTCTTTTTCTTCTTCTTCCTTGTTTGTCCTGAAAAGGACATTGGTTGCGTTGTGTCCGTTTATAGCGAAGGCTGCGATATTTGTGCCTTTTGGCCGACACATCTGACTTCAGCACGGCATTTTTTGGGACCGGGTTTGCCTTCCTCTTTGATCCCTACTCTCAGCCAGACTGCAGTGATGCAACTTGTTTCCAGGACCACCAATTGGAGGTGGAGTAGGGTCTTGGTCAGCTCTGGTTCGCTGACCCTGACACAAGCAGTCAAGCTATGGGTCGCTAATGTAATGTTATGATGTATGTATATAAGCATTACCTCGTCATCTACACAAGCACACACGTTTCAGAAGGGACTCAGTAAAAGCATGTTCAATTCGTAGCCATGTTTATTTACAGAATATCGTACATGTGAAGATTCGCATATTATTACAATGTGTGGTTCGTATTATTAATGTATCATATTATATTACATCCCCCCTTTTTTGAAAAAAAAAAAAAAAAAAATGTGTGCAAACATTTCCAACAAAATGTTTCATGTGAGAAAGGATAAGTATGTGTAATGCTCAGTGTGAGTATATATATGTCACTGTCTGTATCGGCTGGGAGGTGTCACTGTACGGCCAGAACGAGTGGTGTAAAGTGCTGGTGGTTCTGCGGAAGTCCCTGGTTTAGCTTGAGTTGGTTGTGATTTCGGCCTTGGCGCTTGTTGGTTTTGTGGGGCACCAAGGTCTGGAGTTACTGCATTGTCTGTTGAAAGCATGGGAATTCTCTGTTCTGTTGTATTCTGTGGGATTTCTCTTATGTCCACTCTGTTTCGCCTCAGGAGGTTGCTGCTGCTGTCTGGTCTTAAAGTATAGCTCCTGGGTTCAGGGTTTCTGGAAATGATTGTTGCTTTTGACCATGTGTCATTGTTGTGGTTGTAGGTAGTCACATGCTGACCAGGATATAATGGTGGTAAGTCTTTAGCACATTTGTCATAGTTGGATTTCTGAACTTGCTGACGATGCTGAAGTTGATCATATGTGCTGTCTCTATGTTGTGGACGGAAGTGGACCTTAGATGGTAGAGGTCTTTAATTCTTCTATCAAACATAAGTTCTGCTGGACTGTCGATCTTACTGTCTACCGGTGTTGTTCTCCATCTCAAGAGTGCTAGGTGTACATCCTCTGTTCTTGTTTTCTTCATGATTGACTTGATAGTTTGTATCTGTCTCTCAATGAAACCATTAGATTTAGGGTATCTAGGTGATGATGTTGTGTGTTTGATCTTCCAGTCCTTAGTGAAGTTTCTGTATGCTTGACCTGAGAAATGTGGACCGTTGTCTGATCTAATTTCATCTGGGATGCCAAACATGCTGCAATACTTCTTTGTAATGTCTGCAATAACAGCTGATGGTGAGGGTTGTGGAAGTTTCTCAATGATGGGAAATTTGCTGTAGTAATCAGCAATAATAAGATAGTCATTATTGTCGATTGAGAAAATATCAGTTCCTATAATGCTCCAAGGGCTCAATGGTATGTCTGATGGTATGAGAGGTTCTCTGCACTGCCTATTTGCATGTTCTTGGCAAATTGAACAGTTTTTACATAGTGTTTCTATGTCCTTGTTTATCTGTGGCCAGTAAACATCTTTCTTTGCTCTCAGTTGTGTCTTCACAATACCAAGGTGACTATTATGGAGCTGTTTAAGGATGATATCGCGTTGTGTTTCTGGTACAACAATGCGATCTCCTTTAAGGATCAGACCATCTTCGATGCTTAACTCGTCCCTCATCGAGTAGTATGGACGGATGTGTGTTGGAACTTCCCTGATAGAGCTTGGCCATCCATGGTATATCAGTTCTTTGAGAGAGTTAAGGATAGGATCTCTCATTGTGTCTTCTCTGATGTGCTCAAGCCGATTATCGCTAAACTTGACAAAATCAACTTTGATGTTTGGGGTAAGATCTGCTGTCTTGTTGGGGTTTGGTAATCTGCTGAGAGCATCTGCAAGACCTATATCCTCTCCTGGGATATACTGAATATTAAAATCATAACCTTGTGTTTCCAATAACAGAGCTTGTAGTCGTGGTGGTGCTGAAGCTATTGGTTTTTTATGAATCATCTCAAGTGGCTTATGATCTGAGAGAATTGTAAATGGGCGGTTGAAAAGAAATGTGTGGAAGCGTTTGATTCCAAAACGTACAGCTAGCATTTCTCTTTCAATGTTTGCAAGTTTCTTTTCGCCAGAACTTAATGATTTGCTTGCGTAAGCTACAGGACGAAGTTCTTTGGCATAGTGTCCTTCAGGATTTTTGTCTGGTTGCAAAAGTGCTGCTCCTAGGCCTTTCAGACTGGAATCAACCATGAGAAAAGTGGGTGCTTGCATGTCATAGTATTTCAAGCATGCATCAGATGATATGAGGGTCTTCAAGTGGTTGAATATGTATTGGTAGTCTTCTGACCATTCATACGGAGTTTCATTCTGTAGTAGAGATCGCAAAGGTTCTGCAGCAGCTGACAAAGTTGGTATGAATTGTGCTAGGAAATTGACAGCACCTAAGAATTGTTGCAGTTCCTTCTTTGTAGCTGGTGTTGGCATGTCATGAATATCTTCAACCTTTTTAGGGTCTGGTTTTACACCATTCTGGGTGTACAGCAATCCAAAAAATTGTATCTCCGTTGCCTTAATTGTACACTTTTTGCTGTTGAATGTTAGCCCATTGGCCTGTGCTACATGCATCAAGTTAATCAAGTTACGGTCGTGTTCTTGTTCTGACCTGCCGCAGACTACAATGTCATCCGCAATAGCCACTGTACCAGAACATTGCTCAACAATGTTGTCAATCTTCTGTTGAAAGATGTCTTGTGATACATTCAAACCAAATGGGAGTCTCTTGAAACAATATCTGCCGAATGGTGTTCGAAAAGTTGTAAGGAGTTGACTTTCCTCTGCTATCTCAACACTCCAGTATCCGTGTACAGCATCTAGTTTAGAAAAATATTTGGCATTGTGGAATCTGTGAGTTATCTTTTCCACTGTATGCATTTTGTGTGGACAGCGCTTTAGACTGTTGTTTAAGTGTTTTGGGTCAAGGCAAACCCGAAGAGAACCATCCTGCTTCAGAACGGTTGTGATACTACTACACCAATCAGAATGCTCTTCAACCTTTCTAATAACATCATTCTGCACCATCTTTTCTAGTTCTGTGGCAAGTTTCTGTTTAACATGTATAGGATACTTTCTAGGTGGGTCTATCTTTGGCTCAGCGTTGTCTTTTAAAAAGAATCTTGCCTTTCCTGGAAGTTTGCCTATTCTGTCGAACTGTTCTGGGAATCGCTGTTTAAGGTCATCTACTCCAGTGACGTGTAGAGTAAGATGTTCTTTTTTGTCAGCTTTAATGTTGTTAATAGTTACCACACTCAGCTTTTCGCACATTGGTAAACCCAAAATTGCAGGTCCTTCAACATCTACCAAGTAAAATGTTGACGATGTCCATTCAGAGTCTCTGTATAAACATTCAAGTGTTACTGCTCCGAAACAGTCTATACTTGTTCCATTGTAAGCTCTTAGCTTTGTCCTGCCACTCCTACTTTTTACATCCCTTGTGGGAAATCCTTGCTTATCCACCTTGTCAGGCATGGTCTGTCTGAATATTCTTAAGGGTAGAGTGTTACCTTGGGCACCTGTGTCTATCTTGAACCGAATATATCTTTCTTTGTGCCTTTTAATTCCTGGTATTCGGAATTGTACTTTGCAGAAAGCCTGCGTTCTCTTTGGTTCATTACTGAAAGTTAGTATCTTCACAGTATCAAATGTGGAAGGATCACTTTCTTCACTGGAGTCAAGGTCCTCAGTCATCATAAAGTGTGTTTGTTTTGATGACTCTCTGCTGTGAAAGTTGTGTTGAGCACTGTCTTGTTTCCTCTTGAAACAATTTTATCCAGTGGCCCCTCTTTCTGCAGTAATGACATGTAGAGTCTTTAGCTGGACAGTGGTTTTGTATGTGGTTTAGGCCACAACATTTACACATAGCACCTCTGCTTGTGTTGTGTTTTTCTTGTTGTTTCGAACCAGTTGCTTTGTTGTGTCTAGGTTTATAGCTTTTCATTGCATCCACCTGGGCTGCTAATGTACCTTGCTGAATTTGTTTAATGTTTAGTGCTTGTGCCTCGTGTTTCCTGCCTTCATCCAGAAGTTGTTGTAAATTTAGTGTATCACTCTGGCTCAGTATCCATTTCTGGAACTCTGGCATTGGTGTGCTGAGAAGGATCTGTTCGATAATTCGCTCTTTTTCTTCTTCTTTGTTAAATTTACATACACTTGTTTTCTCCTTGATGCGAGTGAAGAAATCATCTAAACTTTCATCAGGTTTCTGTCGCAGGTGGTGAAGTTCTAATCTTGCCGCTCTAAAGTTCGTGTGCTTTATTATCAGACGTTTTTCAAATTCGTCCAATATGGCTACGGGGTCGGTCGCTGACTCAACAGGCATGGCGGTAGCAAAACTGTTGTAAATTTTCAAACCTTCATCGTCCAATGCTTCTAGGATATATGGAGTTAGGGTTTGTCCTTCCAGACCAGTGGTCTTGGAATATAGATCCATGCGTTGGCGCCATAACAAGAAAGCTTCACTCTTATCATCTTGACCGGCAAATCTCATTTGCGGTGCGCTGCGGTAATGTTTAGCTGCCATTGTTGACCTCGATGACGAAAATTAGCCGAATAAACTGTACTCACGTGTTATCGTGTAGCTGTTTTGCGTCAGTCCGGTATCGACCGCTGCCACCATGTAATGTTATGATGTATGTATATAAGCATTACCTCGTCATCTACACAAGCACACACGTTTCAGAAGGGACTCAGTAAAAGCATGTTCAATTCGTAGCCATGTTTATTTACAGAATATCGTACATGTGAAGATTCGCATATTATTACAATGTGTGGTTCGTATTATTAATGTATCATATTATATTACAGCTAACTGCATTTATCACTGTTGCTGCGTCTTCGGTCCCATATGCTAGAATTGAACAGGACACATATTCAGGAAATATTTTGATAGCATAACAAGTCAGTCCTATTCTGGAATACTCAGGGAAAGAGAGGTAGACGGAAAAAAAACATGGGGGAGGGAATAGGAGAAAGACATGGAAGAATTAAAGAAGACACTGTAAGACCTTGAGCTAACAGCACATGACTGGAAGGTTTAGCACATGACTGAAAGGTTTAGCACATGACTGGAAGGTTTAGCACATGACTGAAAGGTTTAGCACATGACTGGAAGGTTTGGCCTGAAATTGTTGATGGCTTCAGAGAGTTGAAGGGTAAATGATAATGACAATGATTTTTTTGTTTCTTCAGCAGGCCGGCGAGTTCATGGCCCTCACGAATGGCAAGACACTGTTGTAGGGGCGGGCAGCTGTAATTATGTAACATGAAGATAGGGAATCGATGCATGTACCCTTGGACAGAAATTTGTAAGTTTTTTTTTATTTTTGTTTGTATGCACCTAGTTGTAGCATTCCTGCATTCAATTAGTAATTGTTACTGTAAACTAAACTGAAGTATATCTGTAGACAACACATCGCCTTTTCAGCTGCTATTATTTCTTCTCCACTGTAGGCCAAAATTGACCTGAGCTCATAAATTGACATGATTATATTTAATTTGTCAGCCAACACAATATCTTACTGTTAATACTTTGGATACTCATGCAAAATGTTCATTTTAATGTTGTTGTTTGCGTTCGCTCGACCATACCTTACATGCTGGCCTTTTTATTTTAATGTGATATATCCTTCTTTCCAACTACTAACCCAAAACCTTTGAATGCGTTTTTCTCAAAACAAGCTGAAGTGGAGGTGGAATAAAGCAGTACTAGGGTGACGAACATCAGACCATAAGGTCTTTTATATTTAGACTTGCGCCCTAATATAACCAATGAACCTTGTGTCTAGGTTGAATAGGCATGCCTCAGCAAAACGAGGCAACACTCCTATTAAAAACAAAAAGGAGATCTGCAGACTTACCCTACGTAGTTCCCAGGCTGAACGACTTTACTATCACCACTAACAATTAATAACTTTTACTTTAATATCACCACTAACAATTAATAACTTACTTTTATATCACCACTATCAGTTACTAACTTTTACTTAACTGTCACCACTATTTTTTACTTAACTTAACTATCACCACTAACAATTACTAATTATTACTTTACTATCACCACTCACATTTATTAACTTTTATTTAAATATCACAACTAACAATTACTAATTTTTACTTTACTATCACCACTCACATTTATTAAGTTTTACTTAACTGTCACCACTAACAGTTACAATTTTTTTACTTTGCTATCACCACTCACATTTATTAACTTTTACTTAAATATCACCACTAACAATTACTAATTTTTACTTAACTATCACCACTCACATTTATTAACTTTTTCTTGACTATCACTACTAACAATTACTAATTTTTACTTAACTAACACCACTCACATTTATTAACTTTTACTTATCTATCACCACTAACAATTACTAATTTTTACTTAACTATCACCACTCACATTTATTAACTTTTACTTAACTATCACCACTAACAATTACTAATTTTTACTTTACTATCACCACTAACAATTACTAATTTTTACTTTACTATCACCACTAACAATTACTAATTTTTACTTAATTATCACCACTCACATTTATTAACTCTTACTATATGGCTCGCCAGGTCATCTGGCGCCAGTTTGGTACCAAATATACGGCAAGCCAGGTCATCTGGCGCCTACAGTAAGTCTCTATCGGCAAAGTTTAATGAAAAATTGTCGATGTTTTATCCCATCCAACATTTATAAAGTCACTTCCTATATTCAATCTGTTTACAATTTTAGCGTGGTGTATTTTAATTCGTTATTACGTTAGATTTTTAGTAGTTGAATGGGGGAAAAAAACCCACACAAATAGTAATACATCTTACAAGGAGAAGGATAAGAAAAACCTACGTTGCGGCCACAAGGCCTTCGTCAGGGACAGACAAACAAGAGACAGGAGGGAAAGAAAATGAGAATTAAGTAGAGAACATGAAACTATAAAAATAAGAGAAAAAAACTCCCTTGTGTCCAGTCACATGTGAAGCAAGATGTGAAGCTTTTATTTGCCTTGCGTCCCATAGAGTGTTTCAAGGATTCCAAACGCAAAATTTTAGTGCCTGGGATGTTACCATTGTCAGGAGACAGTAGGTGGAGATTTATGTCCCTTCAATACTCGAAACATTCATTAGCCTCTCGACACACCCAAGCTAACCTTCTCTCTCCACTCTCGACACATATTTTATTCTGGAAACACATTTGTGTTGGGACTTATATAAAAATAATCATAGTCGCCGAGAACTTTCTCATTTTCCATGTTTACTACAGTTAGGTGGGGACAGGCTTAAAGATTCCGATTTATAGGTTTTGCAGTCATTTGGACGCTATTAAAAATGATATGAGCATAAGATTTAAGGACTTGCAAGAACTAATAATACCGGACTGGGTGATTAATCCGTTTGAATCAGACGTGGAACTAGTTAGTCAACATTTACCAGAAGAATTAATTGAGCTGCAAAATGACTTCGAGGCAAAAGCACGATTCAGTCACATACATTACGAAAAATTTTGGATCCAGCAAAGGCTTGCGCATCCCGTTCTTTGGTGTGAAACTAAATTGCTAATTACAGCATTCCCAACGTCGTATTTGGTGGAGAAGGGGTTCAGTGCAGTAGTGTTGCTACTACAAAAGCAACATAACCGACTGCAGATTTGTAATAGGAGATTTGAGACTTCTTTTAACAAACTTGGAATCAAATATTACAAAAGTACCTGAGTCACATGAAGCGCAAGGATCTCTTTAAGCTTCATTAGTAAGTGAATTTTTATATAAATATATCATTATTATCAACTAATAATTTTTCCAATTTTTTCATGTTTAAAGTGGTTACATAAGGAGAGGCTTAAATATTCAGATTTGAAGATATATATGCAGTCATTTAGGCGCTATTAAAATTATATGATTATGATAGTTATAGAGTTGTAAGAACTAATTTTATATCACTTGCTCCGCCAATTTGTAATTCAAGGATAATATACCTGTCATGTATATAACTCAGTACTTAAACACATATTTAATATAACTATGCTTTTATACAGTTGGGCGACCGCAGCTGAGGTTCAAAGATGTGTGCAAGAGAGATATGAGGGCACTGGACATAAATCCTGCAACGTGGGAGGATGAAGCTGCCGATCGCACCAAGTGGCGATGCTATTTACGGCGCCACCTCAGATTGGGCGAAAAGAAGCTCACACAAAAAGCCGAAGAGAGGAGAAAACATCAAAAATAAGCAGCTGAGAGCTGTCACCTCTGGGGCGCATTCTCATAGTCAGTTATGACTGAAGGGGCTATTATTATTATTAAGCTTTTATAAATGTGCTTTCTCTTTTTCTTTATATTATAAGAAAAGATAACTCATTAACTGCATTGCTTTTTTAAAAGTATGGTGGAATATATGTGTGTGTGTGGGTGTGTGTGTTTGTGTATACACGATAAAGAGCAAGGGGGTGTTAAAAGGGTGGGGGAGTTTTTTAAAATATTAGTTGTCAAAAGGGGGCGTTGAGAAACACTGGTATAATTGGATGAAAGTGGTTCTAGAAGTTCCAAGCTTCCAAATTGGATTATTTTTGTGGGTAAGTACAACTTTTTTCCAAATTTTTTATATTGTTAAATTGTTCTGCACTCATTACTGTATATGTTGCATGCATGTTTAACACCACTTAACAATTCAGTTTGGTGCATGCCAAAGGGGTTTCATTTCTCTATATTTCGATATATTACACTTCATGTTATCATTATAAATAAAATATTTAATGCAAAATCAGTAAAGGTAGTCATGTCTGTAAATATAGGCTTAAAATATTTGTGCGCTTTATCTAAAGATACCAAACAAATTCAAATTGTGATAAAAACTTTATTTGTGCTCAGAAACAACTGCAACTTTCCTACATTATGTGAAAATGGATGTACTTTAAAATGAAAGCTGGTTTAGGGGTTGAAGTTTACCAGGATTAATTACACATATTGATAAGTACAATTGGTTTTTCAATTTTTTTATCTTTTTAAATTGTTCTGCATTCATTACTGTATATGTTGCATGCATGTTTAAAACCATTGAACAATTCAGTTATGTGCATGTCAAAGGGGTTTAATTTCTCTATATTTAGATATATAACAATTTATGTTATCATTATAAATAAATTATTTAATGCAAAATCAGTGAAGGTAGTCATGTTTGTAAATAAAGGTTTAAAATATTTGTGCGCTTTATCTAAATATACCAAAAAAATTCAAATTGTGATAAAAACTTTATTTGTGCTCAGAAACAACTGCAACTTTCCTACATTTTGGTGCATGTCATAGATGTTTCATTTTTCTACATTTTTATATATAACACTTTATGTTGTCATTATAAATAAGTTACTTAATGCAAAATCAGTAAAGGCAGTCATGTCTAAAAATGTACTCTCTGAAATCAGCTCGTAAAAACGCGGTTTTTGAGCACGTATACTAAGAGTTAACTTTTACTTAACTGTAACCACTAACAATTACTAATTTTTACTTTACTATCACCACTAACAGTTATTAACTTTTACTTAACTGTCATGCTTGGAGACATATCTGGAGTCATCCTTATATGACTACCAGCTATGCACAGTGCTATAATATCATCATCATCATCATGTGACATATTCTTTCCAGAACGTTGTCTCCATTACAGCTGCTCTGAACGCATCACGATTCTGGGCAAGTCGACCTGCATCAGCCAAAGACAAGTTCAGACTCTCTGTGATGTCCTGGGTCCACCGTCGTCTAGGTCGACCCCTTCCCCTTTTTCCAGGGACCATGCCTAAAATCACTGTTTTTTCCAGACTATTATGTCTTTTTATATGACCGAAAAATTTCAGCTTCCTTATTGCGATGGTATTTAGGAGCCAATGTTCCTGTACGTTTAGTGAGTGCAGTACTTCTCTGTTGGTCTTTTTTTCTGTCCAGGGTATTCTCAACATCCTTCTGTAGCATTTCATTTCGAATGATGTAATCTTTTTTGCAACTGTTTTATTGAGTGTCCAAGTCTCGCAGCCGTATGTTGCTACTGGGAATATACATGCTCTGATCAGTTGTAACTTTGTTTCTTTGCTTGTGCCTTGCCATAGGTTTTTCATCTGTATTAGCTTATGTGAAGCAAGTGCTATAATATACAGACATAAAAGTGAACTTCTGTCAGTGAGACTAATTACACCCTCACTGACTCTTAAAATCATCCACACACTTCTAGGGATTCACCCTGTGGTGAAACTTTGTTGACAACCTAGCAATGCACACTAAACTTGGAGCCCTAGATGTAACTCTTTGACTTTGACCTGGTTGACTGCATGCAGGAGGATCTCACAATGGGCCCAGTGATAGACAGGGGGAGCTGAGAAGTGGCTCTGTGCATGACATGACAGTTCCTTGGTGTTGTGTGTTACGCAATTGCCTGTGACACTAACACTTTGTTATCTGTAGCCAGACAGTGCTATACTCCACCAAAAGCCAGTCTTTTCTGATCTTTATAATATCCTAAGAGGGTATGTAGAATTATTATGTATATCTAGTACATAAATATAACTTTTATTTCAGGATTTGGTTTGTGATAGATTTAATTATATCATGAAAGTATCATGCATAATACTTGTGATTAGTAGGTACGATTGCCGAAGGTTGGAACCTGAAAATATAACCGTGACTCAGTCCTTGTCAGGGCTAATACAGTCCTTATCAGGACTAATGCAGTCCTCATCAGGGCTTATATACCCTGGCGTTAAGAGCTGACTTATCAGGCAGAGGGAAAGGGTGATTAGACATCATGCCATGTGTGTAAATAATTGATGTATTATATTTCTGTATTATTTTAATTTTATAATTTTATAAAATGTTGCCAGCTAGACACCTGTCTTGTCTTGCTTTTGCTTATTAGATTGAGCCATGTATCATTCATTGCATGGTATCATTCATTACATGGTATCATTCATTACATGGTATCATTCATTACATGCATACACCTGAAACTCACTCATCTCATGAACAGATAGGTTGTGTGTGCTATATAAGCCAAAGATAGCCACATATTCACTATTGTCTACAGGTTCGAAGGTATCAGCCAAATCAGAAGTCTAAGAGTCAGGACCAATCTGAGCTACCTGAAATAATACAGGAGCTACTGTATTGTTATCCGGACTTCATTCTCAGTCCCCATCAGTGCTTGGAGGTCTTGAGGGAGGCCTTAACTGAACAAACTGTGCCAGTCATAGTGAAGACACAAAATATTTCAATGCTGAGTACCAGTATATGTTAGATTCATGCAACCAAATGAGAAATCCAGGACAGTTTATGATGAAAGTATAATAGTATTAGTCTGAGAGCATTAGCCAAGAACATAGACTAAAAGACAGTCAGAAACTTTGTTTCAACAGAAGTGAAAATTCACAGGAAAGACTTTTTAGTTAATAACTAAATTGAATTAGAAAATCACCATTCTTCAGATTTTGTAAAAATTTTATTTATTGAATATCATCATTGTGGTGGATTTGGTGTTATAGATGTTATTATTTAATATTATTTGTCTACCAAGTGAAGTCAGCTGTATAGGCCCCTGAGTTTAGTAGATGGTTAAGTATTTTCAGGGAACCTAGCTGCTACCACCTTATGATCTCACTTGGCTCTAGATTTTTATTTATTAGTTATGTGACTACGTCTAAGTGTCTAGGGTAATGAAGATATAATGCAGTGTAAGACAAATCAATACAAATACACTTTAATTCTATCACATAAATAGGACTGGGTCAATACAACAACCACAAACAGACTAACACTCTAGGATATATCTTGTAGAAGTCTGTGGCTGAATATTATGTAATAGGCTATATTACAATTTTATTTGCCCTGATTCAGAATTTTCTGAGTCAGGACCAACAACAAAATGAAAATTATGGTTTTATTTACTGTTGATGTATATACGTTTCCATGCTGATACTTTGTTTTCCCGACTAGAGTTACTTGCCCTTATGGGAACTCTTCTGCTTACCTTCTTCTTCCTACTTCCTGTTTCTAAGATGGTCGATTAAACATGTCGTTATGTATGCAGTGTGTTCGCCTTCGTGATTATGCTTCGTAACGTGAGTATGTATGACAGCCAGCCACGTCTCGTTATAATTAACAATATTTACTACACACAACAGTAAATATCAACATTTACATAAAATTAAATACCACAATGGATCTTCTGTCCATATAAAGCAATATTACAATCTAATTATATTTAGGTATTACTATAGACTAAGTTAACACTGGTAATTAATGGTGGATTGGGGTATTTTCATCATACCCTCTCTTTTCTCTATCTCTTGTGGAATGTTTATTCAACAGTCTATTATTTTATTTATTATGTTTTAATGTTTTATCGAAAAAATAGAAATAAGCAAACTCTCAGATTGGCATGCTGGAACGTCCGGACTATGTTGACTGGACTATCCGAAAACCTACAGGATGTAAACGATGTAAGGAAGACAGCCATAATTAATGATGAGCTTAAGCGACTTCAGGTGGATATAGCTGCACTTCAGGAAACGCACCTGGTGGGCTCTGGAACGGTGAGCGAGAAGGACTACACATTTTATTGGCAAGGGAAAGATCTTAATAAAGCTAGAGAACATGGAGTAGGTTTTGCGGTCAAAAAATCGCTAACTAAAATGGTTGAACCAGGCGAGAATGGATCAGAACACCTGTTAACGCTCCGCCTGCAAACTAGCACAGGTCCCATCACCCTTGTCAGTGTGTATGCTCCTACTCTGTACTCTGCCTCAGAAGCTAAAGATGAGTTCTACGAGAATCTAACAGCAATTATCAAAAGCATACCTAGGCAAGAACAGCTTGTTCTCCTTGGTGACTTTAATGCTAGAGTGGGTGCCGATAATGTTTCATGGCCTTCATGTCTGGGCAGGTTTGGTATTGGCAATGAATGAAAATGGACAACGGCTCTTAGAGTTGTGCGTCCACCATGACCTCTGCTTGACCAACACCTACTTTCAGACAAAACCCCAGCATAAGGTGTCATGGAGACACCCACGATCCAAGCACTGGCACCAACTTGACCTGATTCTCGTCAGAAGGCCACTCCTCAGGTCTGTGCTCTCCACGCGCTCGTACCATAGTGCAGACTGTGATACAGATCACTCCTTGGTTTGCTGCAAAATCAGAGCACAACCAAGAAAACTCTATCGTGTCAGACATGAAGGGAAACCACGTATTGATACCAGCAAGATGTTGGACCCTTTCATGATCGCTCAATTCACTGCGACCTTCGAGAAAGTGCTCAGTAGCCCTCAGCATGGTGATACTATTACAGAGAACTGGGAGCATCTACGGAACACCATTCAAAGTACTGCACTTGCCACCTTTGGTAAGAAAACAGCAAAGTCAAATGACTGGTTTGATGCTTCATCAGATGTGATGGCACCTGTCATTGAAGCTAAGCGCAGTGCTATGAATGAATACAAACGTTTACCGAGTGCAAGAACCCTACAGATCCTGAGAGCTACGAGAAGCGAGAAGCAAAGTTCAACAAACTGCTCGACGCTGTGCAAATGACTACTGGCTCCAGCTCAGTGAGAGCATCCAGATCGCAGCGCAAACAGGCAACATTAGACAAATGTATGACGGTATAAAGAAAGCGCTTGGCCCCCATAAAAGTAAGACGGCACCGCTAAAAACCATCAGCGGAGAGAAGCTAACCGATAAGGGTAAGCAGATGGAGAGGTGGGTCGAGCACTACTCTGAGCTTTACGCTAGAGACAATACCGTTACGCCTGCAGCCCTTGATGGTGTCAACAGTCTGCCAACTATGGAGGAGCTGGATGCCGAACCAACATTAGAGGAACTCAGCAAGGCCATTGATAGCTTGGCCTCTGGCAAAGCACCAGGCAGTGATGGGATTCCTCCTGATTTAATCAAATGCTGTAAGAGCACGCTATTACATCCCCTGCATAGGATGCTGTGCCAGTGCTGGGAAGAGACAACTATTCCTCAAGACATGCGAGATGCCAAGATTGTAACACTGTATAAAAATAAAGGAGACAGAAGTGATTGCAATAACTACAGAGGCATCTCTCTTCTTAGTATTGTTGGTAAGGTTTTTGCCAAAGTCATCTTAATGCGACTACACAAGTTAGCTGAGCGCATATATCCAGAGTCACAGTGTGGATTCCGAGCTGGCAGATCAACAACAGACATGATCTTCTCTCTCCGCCAGCTTCAGGAAAAATCAAGAGAGCAGAAAAGACCATTATATATCGCCTTTATAGACCTCACAAAAGCATTCGACCTGGTTAGTAGGGATGGACTCTTTAAAATCCTCCTGAAAATAGGCTGCCCTTCTAAAATGCTGGAAATGATAAAGTCATTCCATGACGGCATGAAGGGAACAGTCCAATATGCTGGAAGCACGTCACAGCCCTTTGATATACGAAGTGGCGTTAAACAAGGCTGTGTTCTGGCTCCGACCCTCTTCGGAATCTTCTTATGCCTTCACACTAGGTCAGATGGCCGTCTGTTTAATCTTTCAAGGCTGAAGGCAAAAACAAAAATCAGAAGGGTCACTATAAGAGACTTGTTGTTCGCTGATGATGCTGCAGTCATCACTCAAAGCCAACAGGAGCTTCAGAGCTTGATGAATCGCTTCACTAAAGCATGCAAGGACTTTGGCCTCACAATAAGTCTAAAGAAAACGAATGTGCTGAGTCAGGATGCGGGTGCTGCACCAGTTATCACTATCGATAACTATGAATTGGCAGTGGTGCACCACTTCACATACCTAGGGTCTACCATCAATGACAAACTCTCACTGGATACAGAAATCGACAGCCGCATTGGCAGAGCTGCAGCTACCTTTGCCCGCCTCACATCGCGTGTTTGGGGAAACTCTAAACTCACAATGAAGACCAAAGCTGCGGTATATAATGCCTGCGTCACCAGCACACTCCTATATGGCAGCGAGACCTGGACGACCTATGCTAAGCAAGAAAGAAGGCTCAATACCTTCCATTTGCGGTGTCTACGCCGCATCCTCGGCATCTCGTGGAAAGATAAAGTGACAAATGTCGAGG
The DNA here is from genome assembly GCA_024509875.1 of Oreohelix idahoensis. Lineage (NCBI taxonomy): Eukaryota > Metazoa > Mollusca > Gastropoda > Stylommatophora > Oreohelicidae > Oreohelix > Oreohelix idahoensis. The sequence goes on from JAMPIV010017872.1 coordinate 29,760, forward strand.
TGTTGTCACGTGCTGGCCTTCAAAGTATGTATATGCTTCTTAGACAGCGCAGACTTCGCTGGCTTGGCCATGTTCGCCGCATGGAAGATGGTCGCATCCCAAAAGATATCTTCTACGGACAATTAGCAGATGGCAAGAGAACAGTTGGGCGACCACAGCTGAGGTTCGAAGATGTGTGCAAGAGAGATATGAGGGCACTGGACATGGATCCAGCAACATGGGAGGATGAAGCTGCCGATCGCACTAAGTGGCGATGCTATTTACGGCGCCACCTCAGATTGGGCGAAGAGAGGCTCACACAAGAAGCAGAGGTGAGGAGAAAACGTCGAAAGGAGCACCAGGAAAATAAGCAGCTGAGGGCTGTCACCTCAGGGGCGCATTCCCATAGTCAGTTATGACTGAAGGGGCTATTATTATATTATTATTATTATTATGTTTTAATACTTACTTACTTACTTAGTCGTTCCCCTTCTACCGTGAGGTGTAGAGGTTTGGAAGAGAGAGCGCCAGACTATTCTATCAGCTGTCTTCTTCCTGGCCTGGTTCCATTCTAGTCCTCGGTCCTTCAAAGATTGTCTAATGTTGTCCTCCCAGCGGACTCTGGGTCATACTGGAGGTCTGGATCCCTTGCTCTTTGTTTCCCATGCTTGTCGTGGTAGCCGATCTTCTCCCATTCTGCAGACATGGCCAAACCATCTTAGTTGGGACTGTTCTATTTGGGTCTGCAGCGGGTGGGATTTTAGGCCTTGACGTATCGTCTGGTTGTGGACCATGTCTCTTCTTGTTACTTCAACCACCTTCCTCAGATATCTCATTTCTGAGGTTTGGATCTGGCTTTTGTGGGTTGTAGTCATTGCCCATGACTCGCATCCATATGTCAAGATGTTTTAATACAAGTGGATGAACTCTTAGTGCCGACACAAGGGCACTTATCTTTCTGTTGGTAGTAGTTATGATGCTGACAATCTCCTATATTTCATGGGTTGATTCGTGGTAGACAGCGTGTACCAGCAAAAATTTCAACCGAATGACCAATCTAACACAGTCCCTGATGTAGTGTGGTAGACAGCGTGTACCAGCAAAAATTTCAATACTTCTCTCACGGAGATAAATACACCAGGGTTCTGGCACTAGCTTAGTACCAGAACAAAAACCCTGAAACAAGGTTATGATTCTTTATAACACAGCTACAATATCATTCCACAAGTAATACATGGTATAATTCAATAAAAAGAAAAGAGTCAGATCCCGCTGACCAACCCATTTCAACCATTTTCATCTGAGATAACAACTCATACCAGTGCTCCTATTCTTCTCCCTAATGGCTACAACGCCTCTGACACTTCAACAATGATCCTCTCCTATAGGATAATGTGGGTTAGCCTTCCCACTGGTAACTGTGGAAATCATTTTAAGTTATACAACTCATGTCAGTTCTACTGCCTGTGAGCAACACCACAGGCCCTGCATAAGTCTGCTAGGGGACCTATGTACTTAGTCGCAAAACATTCCCAATAAAACAGTATCTCATACACCAAATTTTTGTAATAACAAGGTTAATAAATTCGTTCTTACCACAATTCAATGAAAATATCACAAACATACGTTGACTGGCATTAGCATTAATATTTAAGTTCAGCTTTGCCCTCGTCCAGACTGCCAAGGTTTTTTATTTCACTCTTAGCGCTGCTGTTCTCAACGCAGCTTGCATACTAACAATTTTGTATCAAATGGCGACAAGCCTTGGAAGCTTTTTGCAAATATCACTAGACTGGCCCAATCACAGCGAGGGTCTAGCTATTCAATTCAAATTTGAAAAAAACAAAACTCCAAACATACTAGGAGTGAGTCTGCAAAATATATTTAGCTTTTTGGGCCAACCAATACCCTCCTTCCTATACTCCTATACTAACCAATCGGATTTGAATCACTCTAATGCCTCTTTTTTAAACTTGCGTCCCCAAATAATGTTATAAATAGAATGAGCAAAAACAACAGTTCGTCCATCTTACCGTTCATAGATATATAGTATTATTTCAATATCTTGGTTAATAATTGGACTACTATGTATTTTAAAACATATTATTGCTCAGGAGACTCTAAGCTATCCATATATATGATTTTTATGGCCATATTCATTGTCGTTTGGATTTTCATATTCGTCACTGTTAGTCGTCAATTATATATTTTTCCATAAGTCGGCCATCTTTCCCCCCTTCTCTATCATTTTTTTATTCAAAATAAAACAACTTGTTTGGGTTACGTCAGAAATACACTACTAGGCAGGAAATGAGAGCTGACTGTGTGTGTGTGTGTATATACATTTCAACTGCGAGAATATAGTACGATGCATGCATGGGGCTTTGCATTTTGTTTTTTCAAATCTGCTAAAGGCAATACTGTCGCGCGCTCATTACAATTTGGCGTTTCAAAACCCAAACGCGTGACAATGGTCGCATTTCTTCTGTCGCTCCGTCATCCACCTCCATTCTTCTCTCTCTCGGTCTTGGAGCAAAATACTCCTTGACCCTGCAAAACTGTTATTTTTAATTTTCAAGGACGACTAGGAAAGCGTGTAAGATTTGACGGCGAGATCATTTTCTAAGCATTACCACTGTACAAAATTCAGCGCTCTACTGGCGTAGGAGACGACGATAGGCAACAACACACGGGCGGGTTTATTTATTTTCATAGGAGCAAAATCTTACTGAATTTAGCGATTATCTCACAGATTTCGCTACAATCATCATCCATTCACATTTCACAAGAAGCCAAGATAGATGTACATATTAAATTCAAATCAAATTGTACTCAACTGACTTATTACTTTTATATTGTTACAGTTTAAGTTCATTTTTTGAATTGTTTGATTATCATAGGAAGTCACTTAGCTAAGGGGCTATTTAAGGTGTGACTTTAATATGAATATTTTCGAAAGCAGATTCTTTCACAGCCGTGATTATCCTGTGATACCAGAGTTCTTCTCTGACACCGGAACTTCACTCATTCAAGACAGAATCCTATTTCTGTTCTCCCAGTATCTACTACTGACATTCTACATATAGAAATCTTATCCTACACTTGGAAGAGCCCAGAACCAGAGCACAGTATTTCAGCTCTGCATAGTTGGAGAGCCGCCTTGGAATGCGGGGATTGCACAGTATGCCATGCGCTTTGAACTCCTAGCTTGGTACCAGATGTGATGATCCTTTAAATGCAAGCCATGCTGTAGAAACTGGAACTCATGACTTCAACTCAACACATTTTGGAATGGCAGAAGAGTCGCAGGAAAAGCCTAGATCTACATGGTAGATAATATCAAGGGGTCTTCAACTTGGTATTGGCTGCAAAAGAGCAAGAAACTCAGTAGCAATAGTTAAAACAACAACAACTTAACTATCACCACTAACAGTTACTAATTTTTACTTTACTATCACCACTAACAGTTACTAATTTTTACTATCACCACTAACTAAAGAATTCAAGACTAATCGACAAATAAGAGAAGACTCTAGGCAGAAATATGTCTCCAACTATATAAGGAAAAGACGATGGTCATATATCGGTCATGTCCTACGAATGCAAAACAACAGAATACCATTGCAGGCACTCACTTGGGTTCCTGAGGGTAAGAGGAAAAAAGGAAGACCAAAAGAAACACTCAGAAGAACAATAATAAGAGAAGGAAGAACGTTGGGATTAAACAATGTGCAAGAGCTAAGAGGAGTGGCGTCACAACGTACAACCTGGAGAGCACTGGTTTCTGCCTTATGCGCCGTGTTTGGTGCTTAAAGAATTTATTATTACTAACTAATAGTTATTAACTTGTTCTTAACTATCACCACTAATAATTACTAATTTTTATTTTACTATCACCACTAACAATTATTAACTTTTTCTTAACTATCACCACTAACAATTACGGATTTTTACTTGACTATCACCACTTACATTTATTAACTTTTACTTAACTATCACCACTAACAATTACAAACTTTTACTTAACCAGCGCCACTAACAGTTACTTAACTGTCATCACTTACAGTTACATAACTGTCACAACTCACAGCTATTAACAATTACTTAATTATCTTACTTAGTCGTTCCTCTTCTACCGTGAGGTGTAGAGGTTTGGAAGAGAGAGCGCCAGACTATCCTATCGGCTGTCTTCCTCCTGGCCTGGTTCCATTCTAGTCCTCGGTCCTTCAAAGATTGTCTAATGTTGTCCTCCCAGCGGACTCTGGATCCTTGGCTCTTTGTTTCCCATGCTTGTCGTGGTAGCCGATCTTCTCCCATTCTGCAGACATGGCCAAACTATCTTAGTTGGGACTGTTCTACTTGGGTCTGCAGGGGGTGGGATTTTAGGCCTTGACGTATCGTCTGGTTGCGGACCATGTCTCTTCTTGTTACTTCAACCACCTTCCTCAGATACCTCATTTCTGAGGTTTGGATCTGGCTTTTGTGGGTTGTGGTCATTGCCCATGACTCGCATCCATATGTCAAGACTGGGACATAGGTGGAGCGGTATACAGCCATTTTCGTTTTCTTACCAACCTCTCTCTTGCTGAGGAATCCTCGGTTTATGGCCTGAAAAAGTCTCCCAGCTGCTGCTTTTCGAGTGGCCAACTCTTCTCTTATGCCTCCCTTTCGGTCTATAATAGCTCCGAGGTATTTAAAGTGGTCGACCTGCTCCAGGACCTGTTCTCCCAGCTTAATCTGATGTACTCTTTCTTCTCGTGATATCACCATGGATTTTGTTTTAGAGCTGCTTATGACCATCCCTCTCTTCTCCAGCTCTTCCTTCCAGACTTGCAGGTTGGATTGGAGATGTGCCTCTGATTTACTTAATTACATAACTATCACTGCTCACAGTTACTAACTTTTACTTAACTATCACCACTAACAGTTACACTTAACAGTCACAAGTAACAAGTATTAAATTTTACTTAACAGTCATTATTAACAGTTAATAAAATGTTTGAAATTGTTGCCACTAACAGTTACTAACTTTTACTTAACCAGTCACTACCAACAATTGCTAACATTTTCTTTTTGGTCACCACTAACAAGCACCAAATTAAGATTATACGAGAGTTGTGTGCTTTCTGTACTTCTGTGTGGTGTGGAATGCTGGAGAGTAACAGAGAAGGAAATGTCAAAATTGTTCTCTTTCCACGCAACCTGCCAAAGGAAAATTCTTTGAATCATTTGGCCGAAGACCATCACCAACCTGAAACTGCTTGCATGGTGCAATGAGAAAGATATGTACACCATCATTGCAGGCAGACACTGGAACTGGGTTCACCCGTGTGTTACCGGGGCCCGAAAGGGGAGCAAAGAATAGTAACACTGTCCCCTGCCAAGCATGTCGTAGAAGGCGACTAAGGAGGGTTGGGCATGGGGCCGGTTACCCCATCCTGTAAAAAAAAAAAAATTTAAACCACAAAAAACTTCAACAAACATGGACAAGTCAAATAAAGAAAATAAAACCCAGCCATCCAAGACAGGGGAAGGTCCTCTCGCTGGGAGGCGTATGATGCAACACAGAGAAAGCCGAAAGGAGTCTGTGTTGCTGACTAACCTTCTTTCTTCTAGGAGAACTTCCAGATTTGGCACCTGGAATGTTCGGACATTAAACGAACAAGGGAAAGTGGCGCAAGTAGCAGCAGAAATGAGGGAATACAAAATCGAGGTTCTGGGAATGTGTGAAACAAAGTGGAAGGGGGTAGACAGGAAGAAACTCATCACAGGTGAATTGGTGCTGTCCTCAGGACATGAAGACGAAAGTTCACACCACAGTGAAGGTGTAGCTCTTATGTTATCTAAAGAAGCACAGAAAGCACTCATTGAATGGGAAGCTGTTGGACCCAGAATAATAACAGCTACTTTCAAAACAGCTAAAAAGAAAATTCATGTAAATGTCATCCAATGTTATGCACCAACTAATGACAAAGAAGAGTCTGTGAAAGAAGCATTTTATACTAAACTACAGGAAATTATGGATAAAGTAAAAAGAAAAGACATCACAATTTTGATGGGTGACATGAATGCAAAGATAGGTACAGTCAACACCGGATTTGAAGAAGTCATGGGAAAACATGGGCTAGGAGTAATGAATGAAAATGGAGAACTATTCGCAAACTTCTGTGCTTCAAATCAACTGGCTATAGGAGGAAGCATGTTTCCACATAAGAGAATACACAAGGCAACATGGATATCACCAGACCATAGAACAGAAAATCAGATCGATCATATATGCATAAACAAGAAGTTTAGATCATCATTGCAGGATGTAAAGGTATATAGAGGAGCAGATGTGGCATCAGATCACCATCTTCTGATAGCCAAAGTAAAAATGAAACTCAAGAGATATGCAACAATGCAAAATTATAGACAACAGTTTAATGTAGGACAGCTAAGAAATCAAGAAACAAGAGACACATTTGCGGTCACAGTATCTAACAAATTCCAAGTGCTCCAACAGCTGGAAGATGAAGAGAATACAGAAGACTATTGGCAGCAGGTCAAAACTGTATGGAAGGAGACATGTGAAGAAATACTGGGGAAAAGGGAAAGACAACAAAAAGCATGGATAACAACAGAAACCATCAATAAGATAAAAGACAGAAAAAACAAGAAAGCAGAGTTAAACACAAGCAAAACCAGAAGTTCCAAAGCCAAGGCTCAAGAAGCGTACACAGAAGCAAACAAAGAAGTAAAAAGAAGTATCAATAGAGACAAGAGGAAGTATATTGAGGAGTTGGCAAGAGAGGCAGAAGATGCTGCAGCCAAAGGAAATATGAGAGAACTGTATAGCAGCACAAAGAAGTTAACAGGGAAATACAAGCAAACAAGTTGCCTCATAAAAGACAAGAATGGGAAACTGCTCAGCAATATACAAGAGCAAATGAAGAGGTGGACAGAATATTTTGGGGACCTTCTCAATAGACCAGCTCCACAAAACCCACCGGACATCCAGCCAGCAGAAGAAGAGCTACAAATTAACGGGGAAAGACCAACGAAGGAAGAAATAAAGAAAGCCATAAAGCTTCTAAGAGATGGAAAAGCATCTGGACCTGATGGCATTCCAGCAGAGGCCATCAAAGCAGATATCGACACGGCTACAGAGATGTTATATAAATTACTTGGTAAAGTCTGGGAAAAGGAAGAGATACCAGCAGAATGGAAGGAAGGATATCTGGTTAAGTTGCCTAAGAAGGGAAATTTACAAGAGTGCACAAATTATAGAGGAATAATGTTACTATCAGTGCCAGGAAAAGTATTAAACAGGATTATCCTTGAGAGATTAAAAGAGTCCATAGACAAGAAACTGAGAGATGAACAAGCAGGTTTTCGACAAAACAGATCATGTACAGACCAGATAGCCACTTTGAGAATAATAGTTGAACAAAGTCTGGAATGGAATTCACCACTATACATCGGATTTGTGGACTACGAAAAGGCATTTGACAGTGTAGACAGAGAATCACTTTGGAAATTGATGAGGCATTATGGAGTTCCCCTGAAGATCATTAATTTAATAAAGAAAACATATGAAGACATGACATGCAGAGTTCTTCATGAAGGACAGCTTACAGAACCGTTTGGGATAAGAACAGGAGTGCGACAGGGATGCCTCTTGTCTCCATTTCTTTTCTTGCTGGCAATAGATTGGGTTATGAGATCATCGACGACACACAACAGAAATGGAATCCAGTGGACTCTGACTAAGCAGTTGGATGATCTGGATTTTGCTCATGACTTGGCTCTTCTGTCCCATAACCGTAATCAGATGCAGGACAAATTGAAAACACTCGATGAGAGGTCACAGCAATTGGGTCTGAAAATACACAGGGAAAAGACAAAAAATAATGAGAATAAATGCAGGTAATGATAACAGGGTTGAACTTGAAGAAACACCAATACAAGATGTAGAATCATACACATATCTTGGCAGTAATATAGACAAAGTTGGAGGGACAGACAGCGATATCAAAATAAGAATACAAAAGGCAAGAGGAGCTTTCATTGCATTGGGAAATATATGGAGATCAAGAGAAATAGGATCCAACACGAAAATAAGAATCTTCAACTCAAATGTGAAGTCAGTCCTATTGTATGGCTCGGAGACATGGAGAACAACAAAGACAACAACCAAAAAGCTACAGACTTTCATAAATGGGTGCTTGCGTAGAATAGAGGGATTAAAATGGTATGACAAGATTACCAACGTGGAACTGATGACAAGAACTGGACAAGTGCCAGTGGAACAAGAGATGAGAAGAAGACGATGGCGATGGATAGGACACACACTGAGGAAACCTGTTGATAGCATTACAAGGCAGTCCTTGTTCTGGAACCCCCAGGGCAAGAGAGGCAGAGGTAGACCAAGAAGCACATGGAGAAGAGAGTTGGAAACAGAGGTGAAAATGATGAGGAGAACATGGAAAGAACTTGAGATGATGGCACGTGACAGGAGGACTTGGCATGTGTTTGTTGAAGGCCTATGCTCCTTTGGGAGTGGAGGGTTATGAATGAATGAATGACTGGAACTGGGTTGGTCATGTCCTCAGAAGAAACCCCAATACCATCACAAGAACTGCTATGCTATGGACCGCAGAAAGAAGTTGAAAGAGAGGCAGACCAAAAACAACCTGGCCAAGAGCTGTGGAGGTCGAGATGCAAAGCATGAACCAGAATTGGGGCATTGCATGGAAGGTTGGGCACCAACTGAGCAAGAGTCAGTTTTTGGCTGTCCAACAGGATGCCAGAAGGCATGATTTAAACTGACTGCTTTGTCAAACAAGGGCTCAAGAAGAACAGGACTAACAAGTATTAACTTTTTTTTAACTGTCACCACTCACAAATATTAATTTTTGTCACTATTCATAAATATGAACATTTACTTAACTAACACTTCTCACAATTATTAACTTTTACAGTTGAAGTAGGTGACAGTACACTGAAAGCCACCATTTTGGCCGGATACTCAGGCATTTAAAGCTTGAAACAGGAGTGAGGTTAGGTTACGTCTAGCTGTAGGGCACATATAAATAGCCACATGATCAATTACTTCTACCGCTTTGATTTCATTGGCACTGCTGACTTTACTAACTTAGTCATCCCTCTTCTACTGTGAGATGTGGAGGATGGAGCACCATACTATCCTATTGGCTGTACTCCTGGCCTGGTTCCAATCTAGTCCTCGGTCCTTCAGAGATTGTCTAATGTTGTCCTCCCAGTGGACTATGGGTCATCCTGGAGGTCTGGATCCCTGATTCTCAGTTTCCCATATTTGTCATGGTAGCTAATCTTCTACCATTCTGCAGACAGGTCAAACCATCGTAGGTGGGACTGTTCTACTTGAGTCTACAGACAGGTCAAACCATCGTAGGTGGGACTGTTCTACTTGAGTCTACAGACAGGTCAAACCATCGTAGGTGGGACTGTTGTACTTGAGTCTACAGACAGGTCAAACCATCGTAGGTGGGACTGTTGTACTTGAGTCTACAGACAGGTCAAACCATCGTAGGCGGGACTGTTCTACTTGAGTCTACAGACAGGTCAAACCATCGTAGGTGGGACTGTTCTACTTGAGTCTACAGACAGGTCAAACCATCGTAGGTGGGACTGTTCTACTTGAGTCTACAGACAGATCAAACCATCGTAGGTGGGACTGTTCTACTTGAGTCTACAGACGGGTCAAACCATCGTAGGTGGGACTGTTCTACTTGAGTCTACAGACAGGTCAAACCGTCGTAGGTGGGACTGTTCTACTTGAGTCTACAGACAGGTCAAACCATCGTAGGTGGGACTGTTCTACTTGAGTCTACAGACAGGTCAAACCATCGTAGGTGGGACTGTTCTACTTGAGTCTACAGACAGGTCAAACCGTCGTAGGTGGGACTGTTCTACTTGAGTCTACAGACAGGTCAAACCATCGTAGGTGGGACTGTTCTACTTGAGTCTACAGTGGCTAGGTTTTGAGGCGTTGCTGTATCATCTGGTTGCTGCTGACAGTTATATTAAATTTTACTTAGTTGTCAAACCTTGTAGTTATTAACTTTTGCATTATAGTCAGCACACCTAAGTAATAACCTTTATTTTACATGCACCACTCGAAAGTATTACTTTTACTTACCTACCACCACTCACAATTATTAACCTTTACTTACCTATCATCGATCACACTTATACTGTTCAAAAAAAGAAAAAAAAGAAACGCATAGCTAGCTATTCGAGGGCGCGTTTTTATGAGTTTGGAAGTAAAATTTGGTTCTAGGGTATATAAAAACCAGCCTCAAATGTTCTTTACAGTGTCAAATGCACGTGTTGACCTGAATTGCGTTCGTTTTTGTAATCGTTACAACGCAGTGGTCAATAGTGTTTATGTCGCAATTTTTGACCACAGCTCATGTTGCGCGCACGTGAAAGCAACAAAATTTGGGGTGAACACTATTCACTGACTACGCAACTGAAACCCTATAAAAGGATAACGCTACACACAAAAAAAATTCAATTCATTTTCAAGCAGACATTTATGGCTTCTCTATCGATAAATTTAAGGAACATTGCTATTGGCCGACTGCATGCAGGCGAAAGTCAAAGTCAGGTTGCCAAGCATCTAAACGTGCATCAGAGTACCATCAGTAGACTTTGGCACCGGTTCCAAGCCACTGGCTCAGTTGAAGACCGGCATCGCAGTGGACGACCCAGAGTGACAACAGCAGCGGAGGATCGCTTTATTCGGCTTCGTCACCTCAGAGACAGGTTTACAACAGCTTCCTCAACTGCCCAGTCATTGCCTGCAGGACGTCATGTGTCTGATCAAACTGTCCGGAATAGACTGCATGACGCTGGACTTTGGGCACAACGACCTCACCGAGGACCTGTCCTTACGCGCCGCCATCGCCAAAATCGACTTCTTTGGGCCAACCAGCATCGTCCCTGGGCAGCTGACGATCAATGGAGACGTGTCTGGTTTAGTGACGAATCTTTCTTTTTGTTGCAGCGTCATGATAGACGGCGTAGGGTCTACCGTAGGCGAAATGAACGTTTTGCCCAAAATTGCGTTGATGAAGCTCCGCCGCACGGTGGTGGAGGTGCAGTGGTGTGGGGAATGATCAGTTACAACGGAAGGAGTCTATTGGTGCACATTGAATGAGGCTTGATTTGCGCAACGATACGTCAATGAAATTCTTCGACCCCATGTTTTTCCACTTTTGGCTGCCCAAAGGTCTGTGTTTCAACAGGACAACCCAGACCCCATTGTGTACGGTTGACCACGCAGTTCCTGACTGCCAACAACATTCTCACCCTTCCCTGGCCATCCCTGTCTCCAGACATGAGTCCGATTGAGCACCTGTGGGATGAGCTGCATAGATGTGTTTGTCGCCGAGACGTTGCTCCAGCCAATCGTCGTGATTTGTTCCAGGCACTCCAGGAAGAGTGGGCAGCCATCCCACAGGCCCACATCAGACATCTGATCGCATCCATGCCTAGGAGATGCCAGTCGCTGATCGATGCAAGAGGAGGCCACACACCATACTAATGGGAAGCCCGTACGCCAAAAAAACTCTCGTGACCCAGATGCAAAACAACTTGAGTCAATTGATTGGTTGAACCCTAAGGTATTCTTGTGTGCAATTTGAACAATTAACTCATTAAATTAAAAAAGTTATTGAATGGCAAAATTATGGCTATGTGTGTACCTTCAGTAGCTATGCGTTTCTTTTTTTGAACAGTGTATTAACTTTTACTACCTATCACCGCTCACACTTATTAACTTTTACTTACCTATCACCGCTCACACTTATTAACGTTTACTTACCTATCACCGCTCACACGTATTAACATTTACTTACCTATCACTCTGCTCACACTTATTAACGTTTACTTAACTGTCACCACTCCAGAGTATTAATATTTACTTTGGTAATTCTGACCTGGATTGAGCAGAATGACAAGAACGATCATCTTTAGTCGGGTTTTATTTTTGTTTATGGATTTAGTTTAATTCTGACTTTCTTTTCTCTACTGCTGTTGTATACATGTCCCTGATGAAGAACCTTTCACGCCACAACTCTGTTGCAGTAGTTTATCATAATCATTCAGTTCATCCCAGCATTTTGTTGTAGTATTGTTTACAATTTCAAACTCACTTTCTTTAGATCACGTGTCATGCCACCTGGAACACCTGCCATGATGATATTTCGGCTTACTTAAACTGCATGTCTTGGAGAGGTGGCATTTTTCATCTCACCACTTTCTGCTGCCTCTTCAGATCACATGTCAGTGGGCATTCAGTTATGCTGCAACAACTCCTGCCATGGGTCTGAAGAAACGGAAGCCTCTCGCTGTTTCTTTCGCCCACACAGAGGGCGAAACCAACTCGTCTGAATCAATAACTATTCCACTAAACCACAAATTATCACAAGTAAGTAGGTCAACTCAGATTCTTTACTTCAATCGTCGAATTCAAACCCAGCCATCGAATTCATATTGCTGTGCTGCACTTAATGGCTCCCCAGTTGAATCCACACACGTGGCAGAGGTTCAGACGTCAGATACAACCATTACCCAGTCCTTTGCAACCGCTAATATGTTTCCCACTTCTGATCGCATTATATCTAGTGTCAACCACTCTGTCCAAACGTCGTTAGTAGATCTAAAAAACTGTCAACCAGTTGCCACTGTGAAACCCACTAATCATTTAGATGAAGTGTCTTTCTCTTCGGATGGCAACATCCAGCCAGAATTTTCAACCATCAGCACAACCACACAATCATCTCTGAGTAGTACTGACAGTATCCAGGATGTTGCAGATGCTAGTTCATTCGATCCTGCGAAAAATGGCTCGCTTCATTCTGGTCTTATGGAAGCAGTTCCAGATGAAGTTTTGCCACGGCTGAGCAGATCAACTCAAGTTCGTTTCCTTAATCGCCGCGTGCAGACTTTCTCCTTGGATACTGCATGCCCCACAGTCCAGTCTTGTTCAGCTGGCAGATACACTCCAGTAGAGACGCGTGTAGAAAAAAGCCAGTATTCTTGCAACTTTAAAAATACTGCAGACACATCTGTATGCACGTTATCTAGCATCGAGCAGCCTTCACACACATCACCTTCTGCCTTAGGAAGTATGCCTTTATCTGCTGCTAGTTCAAACGTTCCATCAAATAATATCATCTTACCCCCATTTCACGCTCCAGTCAATTCTGGCCGCTTGTCAGGTCTTCCAGGACACGTGGTACATTGCGTCAACATGTCAACGCAAACATCACTCAGCAGTCTGGTAGATCTTAACTGCTGTGGTACGGTCACTTCCATTGATCCATCAAATGACGTGCCAGTCCGTTCTAATATCACACCAGTTCCTCCAGGTAACGCACTGTCACGAGTTAGCGAGTTAACATCTTGCAGCCTCCGGAAAACACCGTTGCATTCCGTACATACCACGGAAAATTGTTTTTCTCAAGTTAAATCCAAAAACACGACAGGCGTGCAGACGTCTGTTAAAAGCAGCACAGAATCTTTGGCTACCACAAAAATCTCATTCAAGTGTGATTCAGCATCGTGCATAAGTGATTCTGCACAAACAGGGTTTACACGCGAACGCATTCGAGATCTGCATTCGAATTCAAACACTTCTGGTAGATATAATTCTGCAGTTAAAAGTAACAAAATCATAAGTGTCCATTCTCTTCTGGTCAAATCGACACATGCAGCAGACGCACAGACGTCTGACATGAGACATGCACAGCAGCCGACCATTTCATCTAATTATGTAACTCCAACACAATGTCATCGCTTTTTACCCCATATAAGCCAGTCCACAGATACCCGCTTTATCAGTCGGTATTGTCAGACCGAGCCCTTTGATCCACACTCTTCACCCACAATGCCTTTGCACAATCGTCATCTTTCTGTAGCCTTTGTGTCCAGACCATGCTTCGCATCACATAACTATCTAGATCGACTAAAGGAATCTGCAGTCAAAGTTGGAGGATTCATACAAAGTAATTTTAATTTGCTAAATCTTGGTGTGCCAGATTTTTCTTCTGGCATTGAGAACAAGCCTAGTAGCGATTGCCACCTTGAATATACTCCCAGCACTGATATAATCATAAGGAGACCACCTTCTGTCATTTGTTACATATGTGGTCGCGAATACGGAACCGCTTCCATCTCCATTCACGAGAAGCAGTGTTTGGCTCAGCTGAAAAGAGAAAACGATGAACTCCCGCCTGACCTGCGACGGCAAGAGCCAGTCAAACCGCGGGTGACAATCGAAACAGTCCGCGCCATACATGGAACGAAGAATGGAGCCTACGATTTGAACTCTGTTAATGACGCGGCTTTTGCTGCCTTGCAAATTCAGTACGTACCATGTGAGACTTGTGGCCGAACGTTTCTCCCAGACAGCCTACGAGTTCATGCTAGATCTTGTAGGGGATACTCAAGAAGAAAATCAACACTTTAGTCGGTAGAAATAAAAACTAGAATAGTAAACATATTTGATGAAGTCTTTCTTTCCAGTAATATTTGCACACGTTTGGTTTGGTTGTATTAGCAATACAGCACGTGCATGTTCATTATACAGCTGTGGCGTTGAATATTCTGAGACTGGAACACCCAGTGCAATGAAACACAAGTTATTGCATTTATGTAAAGGAAAAGTGTGTGTTCGCTTTAAGAAATATTTAAACTTACTGCACGAATGATAACTCTGCCGAAATAAATCAGTTAAGGAAACTGATAGTAATGAAATGATGCATATTATAAAAGTATTTTTAAAGTCTTTGGGGCTATCCATAAAAGACGTCCACAGGAGAGAGGGGAGGGAGGGGTATGTAAAAAGTGGACAACAGGGGGGGGGGTATTTAAGTTCAAAGTGGACGTCCAATTCACAAACCACATGGCAACTCTCACTCACTTACAAATCTGTCAAGAGTAACAAGCCCTCTTATCTTCGAAAGCTTCTTACTGGACAGCTAAACTCAAATAAATGTTCTTCGGATTTGTCCCTCTTGCCAGGCCTTCCAATCCTTCTAGACTCAAAATCTCTAATACGAAGAGGTTTAAACTTCGATGCTCCTGTTATCTGGAACAAACACCCTTAGTATATTAACTCTCTGGGAACCGACATCACAATTATTGCAATTTCATAATTAGATTCTTTTCTATGCGAATTAATGAACAGTAGAGCGGTTTAATTTTTTTTTATTAACCTCCCATAGCCATTTTCCAAAGTGGTGCATTGTTTTTATTAACAGTTTGCCGTACATTTACTTTTTAAGTAATTTTTTTCTAACTCATGGTAGACATGGAATTTTGTTTCAGAAGCTAAAATGACCAAAAACAGGCTTTCAAATTTCAGGGTGCTGGATTATTTTATACCACTAAGGTCACGACAATAATCATTTTACATTTTAGTATAAATTTAGTTTATTTTTACAACCATTGATTAATTATATTCTGAGTTTAAAGAATCTCGACGCACTGTTTGTTGCCTGCAATGTGCCAGGCCATAGTACATACATTGCTGTTGAAAGGCGCATGGCACCATTATCTCATGACCTATCGGGACGTATTTTGCCACATGATCACTATGGATCACGCCTTGATTACAATAGCAAAATTGTAGGCCAATTTCAAGAAAACTGGAGAGACACTTGCTGAAGTTTGGAATCAAACAGTCATAGATGGCTGCAGAGTGCATGCCAAGTATGTGGAACCTGAAGTTAGTAGCAATGTAGCTGACCTTTCCGTTCCAAGCCTGCAATGGTGCTGCGACCATGTTCAGCAGTCACAATACTGCCTAAAATTGTCAAGTGTAATACTCTCACATGCTGTGGACAGAGACGCACGAACTACAATGATGTATTTCGCAAATGATTCATTCCATCGCCAATGCCATTTTATAGAACATGTTCAGGCTTCAGCAGTGCATTATGTGCAGAAAGCAGTGGCATATATTTTTTCACAGAATTGCGTTAGATGGTCTTGAACCACATCATGGATTTAAAGTCATGCCATTTGACTTTTACTGCCCCTCAGCGACTGACAAATTCACAAGCATGTATGCAGCTCATGCGGACAATACCGTCCATCTCATGCAGCTGTCAAAGTGCACAAATCTGTGCATCAGACAGTTACAATTGATCCAGATGACGATGATGTTGGTGATGCAGACATTGCACCAAAGCAACGAGAACAACAAAGTTCTGACACTAGGGTCGTTATTGTACGCAGCCTGTTCAACTGGTTGCAGTCTGAATTCAGTGCTAAATGAACGGCAAACATTCACATTAATATTGTAGCAGTTAAGAGTTATCCTTCAGAATATTACTGCAGTACACTTTGTTTCAAAAGTTTAAGACATCCTAGAAACAGTAAGATAATCAGTTTCAATAAACAATTAATTTAAGATTTAAATTTATAAAATTATGCTTTTATGATCAAATTTGTTTTGTTTATAAAGTTTTGTCACATAATTGTCAAAACTTTCATTTTCGGTTGAGTGTTTCAATATTGAAAATAATTACTGTGCCGGTTTAGGAGGTGTGTTTAACTTAGGAAACCCACTGTATTATGATGTGCATAGTTTTTGCATATTTAAATTTTTACATAGCTTTAGTGTTTTTGTTTTTTGTTACTTACTGTAAGATATTAAGTTAAAACTGTTTCAGTTATACGGAACACTGAGATGAGACTTGTATGTTACTACAAGTATGTAATGTGCAATATTTAGTAACTCGTGTTTCACATAATTAAACTGAGTTATGTGTATACAAATGTATTGTATAGGACTAAACTAAATTTTAAGTATAGGTAGATGATTAAAAATGTAAGCTTATGTGTTTACTCAAGACCATGTGGAGTGGACGTCCACAAGGGGGGAGGGGGTAGGGGTCAATCAGAGGTGGACATGTGGGATGGGAGGGTAAAAAAATTCCAGAATTTTGTGGATGGCCCCTTTTTGAAAATATTTTAAGTTATGATAACACACATACTTTATTACTTTGTGACTACATTTATAATCAGGTTACTTTATTACAATGTAACAATATTAAGTAATAAATTAAAGAACATTATGTCATTGAAAAAGTTTGTGTGTTATGACGTGTTATGTAGTTTTCATAAAAAAAACCAAAAACAAGTTTTCAGTTAACGTGATAAGGTAGTCTCATAGCAGATACTGTATTGGGGGAGTGAAGTGTTAGAGACCACTATACTGGGTTCAGCTTTTTGGGGTGGGGCGACCAGTTCCTTTCTTTTGTTACAAAATGACCTTGCTATTCATTTTATGATGTTCTAGTAGTCCTTTTCTCCATATTGTACTTTATTTTTATTTCTTCCTAGCCCATATTTTCTCTCATATTGAAACGCATGGCTCGGGTTTCATATTGTTATTTTTGTATGATCTATCCTGGGTAGAGAAAATGTAAACAAACCCAGCTGCTTTGATAATTAATATGAGACAAACATAAAGGTATGTTATCAGGCACTCGTAGGAAATAAAGAAGTAGAACACTAGACAACAGAAAAACAACAGACATGAGTGGCTTACCCAGGGTTTGAACCCTGGACCTTCCGTGCGACAACCCGGCCTAGCTATGCAAGCGAATCACACTATCCTCCCTGCCATCTACGCATCACCAAAAAATGATGTTTCGATGACAGGTCATTAGTGCAAACCGCAATACATATCACCGGAAGTTCAGCCTATTAATGACGCAATCACTTCTGTTGTTCCCCCTATTATACAGGATAGGCCAGTCCAACAAGACAAAGACCTTAATACTGTGTCCAGTAAATGTATTACCAATTTCATGGATGACATTCTCATTGCCACGGAAACGTTTGAGGAACATATAGACTCCCTAAATATGTTATTTGACAGACTCAGGGAGGCAAATCTGACTGCTAGACCCACCAAATGTTGTATTGGCTGTAAGGAATTGGAGTTCCTGGGACACACTGTATATCAGGGGAGCATGACCCCTGATCCTAAGAACTTAGAAAAACTACAGAGAGCACATAGACCACAAACTAAGAAGGATGTGAGATCCTTTGTCTCACTGTGTGGATTCTATCAAAAATATATCCAGAATTTTAACTCTGTGTGTGCTCCTCTGACAGACCTAACTCGTAAAGAGAAGCCAGATAAAATAGAATGGTCGGCAGAATGTGAGCTAGCATATAATGAGCTGAAACAAAAATTCACCAGTAAGCCCATATTGAAACTACCTGATTTGAGTCAGGAATTTGTGGTGAGAACGGACGCTAGTAATGTGGGATTGGGAGCCACGTTGTTACAAAAGACCTCATTACCAGACGGAGAATTGAACCCCGTTGCTTATGCTAGCCGCAAATTGAACAGAGCGGAACAAAATTACTCAACTGTAGAAAAAGAATGTTTGGCCTTAGTTTGGGCAATAAGGAAATTCCAGATCTATTTGTATGGTAGGCATTTCGTGGTCCAAAGCGATCATCAGCCCTGGTTTTCCTTGCTCAGGCAAAGCATGGTAATGCACGATTGTTAAGGTGGTATCTTCTCATACAACCTTACTCGTTTACCATTGAGTACATTCCTGGATCGCAGAACGTTGGGGCAGATTTCTTGAGTAGGCACCCACTTGCAGGAATCCAGGATCACACTAAGGCATAGGGAGTCAATTTGAACGTGATTGTATACAGATATGAAAGCTGCACTAGTAGTTCACGCTTTTCTAACGGGGGAGATATGTAGTGAAGTGAATCCGTATGACAACACTCTCACATTCCCAGCTTAAAACATACTAGCTATCGTAATTTTAAATCTAAAAATAACTACAGTATTTGAAATTTGTCTGAGGGTCCAGTCAAATTTACCGCCAACATTTAACTAAGAGTATTTGAATTTTTCTAAGAAAACAAGTTAAAAGTTACCACTCCCCCCCTCTCACACACCCATCCCAATATTTATCGATCGACGAAGTAAAATTTAACAACCAATCAAATCGTTACCTCTTTTTTTGTAAGAACAAGAAAATTTTGGTTGAAGTGGAAATAATGCCTATTTTGAGTTTTTGACCGAACTTAAATAATTTATTTCTCGATAACTAAAGATATTTAAAATAAAAGGGATATCTCAAATTATAGCGCTGATAATGCTTAACATATACACATAGAGATTCCCTCATAGAAAAATTATCTTAACTTAGAAAAAATATAATTTAGTAATATTTTCACATCAGGTTAAGATCAAATTTAATTACAAAAAAATTAACTCCATTTGAATGCAAAGGAATAACTAAAGGAAAACTATATAGAATGATAGAGAATAATTGGCCGTTTAATTATCACTTTTGATAATTAAAATCGGTTCACAAATAACTATAATATAAAATAAACAAATTCGGTCAGATTAGACAAACACGCTTAAAAGTGCTCAAATTCTATAGCCTAGGAAATAGTTAATTTTTTTTGACTCGTCATTTGATTGGTTGGGGGTAGTGTGATAAAAATTAACAACTGCCTGTAAAGTCCGCCATTGACGAAAAAGCTTCCATACCAAGCTGACATTATTGTAAGAGACAGAAGGACAAGCCTTTGCCGTCTGTACTGAGAGCTGAGAGGCTAAAGCCCTTTACTGTCGGGTCGCTTGTGTGTGTGAATATTCTTTACTTGAGGGTTGTATTACAAAGTACCTCGTTGCTGCAGTAGCCTGAAAGGAAGAAGTGTTGGAGTGAGGGCTCATAGTCCAACCTGAAGCTAGCTCCTTTTTCTTCAGTCAGGAGTCACAACGTTGATGTACAGGCCTAAGATTGACAAAACAGCTGCAATAACCTTTTCACGGATAAGTCCTTTATACAGGTACTGATACCTCATCCTAAAACAAAATTTCACCTATAAAAATATACCACCTGGGAGTGATGAAAATAACAGACCTTACAGTATAGAATTAGTGTTAATATCAAGAACTGTGGGTATATTCGTTCCAGTGACTTTTTTGTTGTACACAAATGGACAGAGTTTCCAAAAATATTTATTTTTGCATGTAAATAACCTTCTCTTGATTTTTTAGAATTCCTGTCCCAACAAGATTGAGGTACAGGAATAATAAATTGTAAATATATCTATTTTCAAACAGTCTTGCTTAAATTTCATTAAAGTTAAAGTTCTGTTTTGAAATTCATAACTGTGATAATATATTACCCTAGACACTTTGCCAAATAACAACACACACAGTTAACATACTCTTGGTGAGATCTCAAGAGGTAGCAGATAGGTACCCAGAGAACTTCATCATCATCATTCCTTACTCTGGGAACGTACATAGCTGGACCTCACCTTGATTGTCTATATACCCTTGCTCTTTTCAGAGAAGGGGGTATTTCTTATAAGACCAGTCACTTATCTGGCACTATCCTGGTATCTTCTGATACATCTAATTGTCCAGGATATCCTATAATTAATAACATCAAAACCTCTTATTACAACTAGCAACGGCTGTTCTCGCTTTATTCATTCTGTTGTTGATGTCCTTGCTTGTTCCGCCGTCTGGTGTTACTATGCATCCTAAGTCTCGTATGTAAACGTTCCTGTCTGTTCTAGCTTCTGGTTCCTTATTGTTATTGGCTCAGGATTGCCCACATTGAGTGTCATGACCTCTGTTCTTCAGACTGATGTTCAGACCCACCTGCTGGTTATACTTATTCAGTCTGTCGGTCTTTTCTTGGATGTGTTGATGTGAATGTGCGAGTAGTGCAATGTCATCTGCATATTCCAGGTCTATCAGTGTAGAAAATGTTGTCCATTTAATTCCTCTTGGACTGCTCTCTGTTGTCTGGCGCATCACCCAGTCTATGACTGTCAAAAATAAAGTCGTACTCCTGTCTTCACCTCGAAAGTTAGGTTGCTCAACCCAACGCTGCATGTAAAGTTAGAATAGAGGTTTTTATAATGGAAACAATGCAGCTAGGAATTCCATAAGCCCTCAGTATTTTCCATAGGCTGTCCCTGTGAATGCTGTCAAAAGTCTTTTCAAAATCAACAAAGTTAATGTATAGCTGTCGCTGTCATTTTGAGCACTGCTGTATAATGTTCCCGAGGGTGAATATATGATCTGCACATCTACTGTTCTTTCTGAATCCCGCTTGTTCTTTCCTCAGTTTATGGTCTAATGCTTTTGAAATTCTTTATATAATTATCCTGGCTAGTATTGTACTGGGAACTGAGAGGAGAGTAATTCCTCTCCAGTTGTTGCAGTCTGCAAGGTAGCCCTTCTTGGGCAATTTGACAATTATTCATTTACTCCACTCCGTTGGTGTTGTCTCTGTATTCCAGACTAGTGCAAATAGGGGTTCTAATAGTTCTGCTGCTAGTTCAGGGTCTGCCTTGAATAACTCAGCATTTAAATTATCGGGACCAGGCGCTTTTCCATTCTTTAACCCTTTGATAGCTATGATGATTTCTTCTCTTCGTGGGATGTCTGTATTTACGTCTTGGTCACTGTCAGCCTCAGGAACATTCAGCTGCGTCTCTGGTGGTTCCTACCCAAATGCTAGCAATAAAAGATTACAATCCCTTGTATGGCTTAGCTTTTGAATACAGTATGCTCAGAGTTCTTCTCTTCTTCTTCTTCGTTATATTTCGTTCGATAAGGCACATTACGCTCGATATATTGTACAAAATGTTTTAAAGGGAAACAACTTTGACATAACAAAATACAAAAGGGAAATAATTGTAAGAGTACCCTGAATAACAAAAGGGTAAGACGTGCTGCCGTGATGACAGAATAGCTACCTCATGACAGTGTTATCATTAATGAGGGTTCTGATCTATACAGTCATTCAATCACCGGAAGCACGTCCCAGTGCTAATATTCCTATGCCAAAGGTTTTTAGTGTTATTTCTCCTTAAAGTTTTGTTATGATTAAAATTCATAATGATTGTCTCGATATCTTTAGGTAGCTCGACAGGGCTCCTTGTTTGTTTCTTTTATACGGAGTCATTTATTAATACAGGAAGTGACGTCACGCCTCTAGGGTGTAGATTGGCAGACGTGAAACTAGGTACGCAGAAGTGCAGAGATCGTCTGCAAGGGCTTGGACTTTTGTGTGTCATGGCGAGTGGACGCATGTGTGTGAGCTCCTGAAAAATACATAATTATTCTACATTCCTATGTTGTTCCATCACTAGTACATCAAGATCTTTTGTGAGGTGTATCTAGCTATCTTCGTTTAAAGGGAGTATGGATTCTCAATGTCGAGTGTGAAAGATATAATAAAAATGTGGAAACTGAAAAGGACAGTGTTCCAGACATAAACTAACGGCCTAGCGTTACATCGACGACTGCATATGTCATGCCATTTGGTATGTTGGCTTTTATTATTATGCATTAGGAGCAGCGTCAATCGTGAATAAACATTGTGTATATCGTCCACTTCGTCTTTTGTGGCTTAATTGCTTCATATCGATATTGGCTGTTTGCGGTGTCTACTTGTTCTACCCTAGCAGTGACCTTGGCTACAGTAACTATCCTGTTACTAAATTTTAACAGTATCAATATAAAAGACACGCAACAAGGTTCTTAAATAACATATTGAACAAGAGAGACACACTTGCAGCACATCATTCAAGAAACAACACTGCAGGCCTGTCAGAAGCATTGAGACTTCATGTTCAGGTGAAGAATGCCAGATGCATTGAGACTTTATGTTCAGGTGAAGAAAGTTTAGGAGCAAAGTGAAATCGAGAAAAGTCAATCCATCATCCAGCAATAGAACTGATTCAAGCAGATAAGTTTCCTACGGTATCGAGAACAAAATTCAACAATCACCATGGCTGTAATCTTGTTAATGATGAACATGGCACTGCAAATTTATTAATTTCCAGCATGAGAATTGCGTATATATCCATCTGCACTTTTTAAAAATATCTTCTTCTTCTTCAGGTGCCTGGTCTGGAACAGACATTGGCGATCATGACCCTCCAATCTTCTCTGTCTTTTGATAGTCTAATGAGGTTGTTGTTGCCCATGCTGTTGTTTATTTTTAAACATACATATCTTAATTATTAAAGTGTCTTGATTTAGTGTCTAATTTGCAGTTATTGATTTTATTCCGGTCATTAATTCAACATTTTTCTGTTCTGTGAATGTCACAAGAATACTTAACATTTAAACTGGTAGGGAGTAATTAACGAGCTGCATTCAGTTTATTAAATGGATTGATTTGCCGTTGCCCTAAAGACGCCACTAGGCGTGATGGGAAACAATGGCAAAGAAAACCTATCTGCTGTTGCCCTAAGATGTCACTAGGCGTAATGGCCACTGACTGCTTTGACGGTCTGTGGCTAAGGACGGAAGAAGAAGATTCACTTTATTAATAGAACCACTGTTAAGTCATAATTTAATTAAGGGGAGTTAAGTTTTAAAGACTTGTATGTACGGGTCGATTTTTTGGTACACGCTTGTAAACACGCTTTGCGTGATGAGAGTATTTCTTAGTTGAGGGGTGGAAAGCGGAGTAATGTTTAAACTGTTACCTGACTAGTTGTTACTTTGTTTAAAGATAGGATAAAGAATTATGAATTAGTTTTGGGGGGAAAGGTGAATGAATTCAGCTCACATCTCAAGCCGCGAGTTTGCGCTTAACATGAATTTTACTGAGCTGTTTTGAGCAGCTGTTATTTTTCGTGACAGTAAGTTTTCTGGCAGAGCTTGAAAATGGACGGGATCCATTTTGCTAGTGTGTCCCAGGATATTTCTTGTGTGAAAAGGGAATTTAATAGAGATTGAAGATATTTTCAGGCCATGGATTATAGGCCATTAAATACATGCATATTTCTAAGACGGATTTTTGAAGTTCGATAGATTATTTAGGGAATGTTCTTTCTCCCTGGAGATGTGTTATACAGGCCTTGGAGTATGTTAAGAAAAATTCACCGCATCTTTTGGCCGAATACCATCACCAACCAAGATCTGCTTACTCGTAGCAAGCAAGAGGACATGCACACCATCATAGCTGGCAGACGCTGGAGCTGGGTTGGTCATGTCCACAGAAGAGACCCCGATGCCATCACAAGAACAGCTATGCTTTGGACCCCTGAAGGAAAGCGAAAGAGAGGCCGACCAAAAACAACTTGGCGGAGGACTGTGGAGGCTGAGATGCAAAGAGTGAACCAGAGTTGGGGCACTGTACGAAGGATGGCCACCGACCGTGCAAAGTGGAATCAATTTGTTGTTGCCCTACAAGACGCCACTAGGCGTGATGGCCACTGACTGCTTTGACGGTCGTTGGTTAAGGATCGAAGAAGAAGAAGAAGGAGTATGTTGACCCAGGCTATATTATTGTAATCTGTGAGGTATACAGTCCCTTTCTTGTATGGATATTTTGCCATGACGTTTATGATTATGAGCTGCTGTGCTACGCAGCCTTTGTGCTTGGAATTTTTATACCAGTAACTGAGTCGTATGGATTTTCTTACTGATGTCTGATGATCTGTAATGAACTGTCATCAATGATTATATATATATTTGGATTATGCATTCAATTACCTATGGATATTTTGCTTACATGGTGTGTCATGATTTGCCGTGAACTGTAACCTTTGAAGTGTGCTGTCCCTACGTCAATGTTGCGGTGTTAATAAATTGTGAAAACATTACAGCTAGTTTCAATGATTCCTGACTCTTATGTTTGCTGTGGTATGTGTTTCCAGTTGGTGCAGGTATACCCGAACCCTTATCATTCGCGTATGCATATATACCACATTACACACATGTCGGCCATACATAAGCCCGACAATAAGCTGATTGCCTTCATCAGCGAAAGATATTAACATTGTCTTCCTATGCCACTTAATAACTTGTAACGTATAGTGATGGCCTGTGTGGCCTGTGATAGAGAACCTATACATAGACATCAGTGCTAAGGGAAATACACTGCAACAGAAAGTGGTGAGCCAGTGATATGGGGCGTTATGTTACCCACAGAAATTGAACTGTATTCCCCAGAACAACCACCAACAGAAAGTGGTCGCCAGTTTCATGGGGTGTTATACCATCTAGCAGAAGTTCAACTGGATTTACAGTGTTGTCAGTGGTGACTTTTATGCACGAGTTATTCAAGTCAAGAGCTGCAGTATTCCAGTCCTTCTTCTCGTGCGCCAACGTAGGATTTCAGCACCCGATGTCAGGAATTTCGTTCGGAAGCCGCTATCACCATTGGATTTATTCAGACTGTGGATACCTGATGTACATCATTGTTGTTGCTGCGGAGGCTGGGATTTTTTTTTCCTTTTGAAGATAAGTGGTTTGTTTGTTTTGTAAACTGTACCACTGTTCGGTGTAATTGAGCCTTCCTCAGAGCATAATCTATTTATTCTATATCATATTCTACGTTATATGTTTCATGTTTATGTGGGCGGTTGGAGCGGTGACTTATGAAGGGAATATCCCAGGTCACACAGGGCCTTCATGAGCGTTCTATAGGGTTGAGATTGTGAGTCTCAATTGAGCGGTAATTCCGGTTCAAAGCTAAAAACCTTGCCGAAGTTCAGACCGCTACTTGTCCCTCACGACAGTAATTGTTTAGGTGTGGCGAAACGTCTCAGTGTTGTTGTCATTATATTTTTCTCTGTACCTTAGTTTTTTGATTAATTTGTTTGTGAGTGTCTTCCTCCCCTTACTATCTTTCATTTATATACACTTTTGTGTTTATACACTGTATTGTCGCTTGTATTGTCTTACTTTTCGCAGTGTCATTGCATTCTTTGCAATATTTTTTCTTTGGTTTTGCCTTCAGGTTTAGTTGATTCTGCGAACGTGGTCATTTGTGCTTTATATCTTGTCCTTGTAACTCTTGTTTGTACTATCTATTTTTGTCATGCACTGTCAATATTATAATGTATAATACATATATAGATAATTAATTACGTTATTAACAGTTAAAAGTAATTGTACAAGTTCTTAAGCAAGGACTTGTCACCCTCTGAGTTGGGATAGACTGAGTGTCTCCTGGATATTTACATTACTTACATATCTTGTAAAATACAGCAGCATGTCTACTTTAGACTACTTCATTGCGCAAGGAAATCCCTTGGTATGACTACTGAGGAAGTAAAAGAATTCGCACTTGTCGAATATGCCAAGGCGCAGAAGTTAGAAGAAAAGAAACAGAAATTAGAGGTTGAAAAACAGAAAATGGAGGCTGAAGATAGAAGATTGCAGATGCAAGCAGAAGAGAAAAAACTTCAGTTAGAAAATGAAAAACAGAAATTAGAGGCTGAAGATAGAAAAATTCAACAGCAAATGGAAATGGAAAAACAGAAATTAGAGACTGAAGATAGAAAAATTCAACAGCAAATGGAAATGGAAAAACAGAAACTAGAGGCTGAAGATAAGAAAATTCAACAGCAAATGGAAGAGAAAAAAATGCAAATGGAAGAAAAAAAAGCTTCAGATGTGCAAGCTGAAGAAAACCAAAGACTACATGAGGAAAGGATCTTATCTGTGGAACTGGAGAAAATAAAGGTAGTGAATATTGGTAATACACAAAATGAGACAAACAATCAAACAACTTCTAATAAGGCAAATAATCATTCTTATAGACTCAAATTGCCTAAATTTAATCCTGCCTCTGACGATATTTCATTTTACCTAAATAGACTTGAACTTTCATGTGAATCTCAGAAAATAGACAAGTCGGAATATTGTGCACGACTTATGGACCTACTTACGGGTGATGCAATGAATGTTGTTAGTAGATTGGAGGGGCCTGACAAAAATAATTATGATACGACCAGGGCTGAATTATTGAAGAAATACAAACTTGACGAAGACGGTTATCGTCTGCGCTTTAAGACTCTGTTACCGGAGACTGGGGTAGATTTTTCAGAGTTCATAGCAAATATACGTCTAACGTTTTCACGTTGGATTAAACTTTCTAAAACTGAACACACATATGAAGACCTTATGGATTTATTGCTTCGCGACAAAGTCATGTCGTCTGTGAATGAGTCTTTTCTTTCCTTCTTACATGAGCGAAAGCCTACAAACTTGAAATATATGGAACAATACTGTCGCCAATACGTCACTGCACACCCAAATGTGACTGTTGGCCATTCTCAGGTCAGAGAAGGTTTGCCCGTGGCTTCAGCAATACCATATGGTCGTAATTTGCAACGTAGATCCCAAAGTGCTGAGCGCAATTTTGGTAGGAGAGAGAATCGTAATTTCGGACAGAACCAAGGGGTTCCATCACGTAGTAATTCTCCTTCTTCAAGGAACTGGAGACAATTTAATGGTCCTCAACATTTTGGTTCCAACAGTTATGGACATTTTGGAAGGGGTAAATACAATAGAGATTATCAACCCTGCAATAATTTTTCTCCAAGACAACAAAATCCATCGAATAGACATTTTGATCAAAGGGGAAATAGTAATTGCGACAATGCTAACTGGGGTTCAAATCAGAACAATAGTTTCAATAGAGGAAATAGCAATGCTTCCAATAGAGATAATAGTCGCGATAGATCGCGATATGACGGTAGATCTCCAAATAATAGATCGCATCGCCATGCTAACTCTGCTGAACAAGAGCCCCAGTTTATTAATGATCAAGCTAACAATGATAATAATGTCTCTAATGCTACTGCTTGCTCTGCTTTCGATTTCGAGAGAGCATCTCAGTGCCCGGAGTGCACAACTTTGTTCCAACCTACAGCTAGAACTACCTTGAGTTGCGGTCATCCTCTTCCGACTACTCTTCCTGCCTTGTCTGCACACGACGGAAGAGGGTCTCTTACCCTACATAAAGGATTTGTGAATAATAATCCTGTCTCAGTACTTTTTGATTCTGGATACACGACTGTTGGGATTAGACAGTCTCTAGTCCATCCATCTTGTGCTACAGGTAAAATGGTGAAATGTGTGACATTCAGTGGGACAGTTGAGACTTTTCCGACTGCCATAGTCCACATTGCCACACCATTTTTTACTGGTTATATACACGCATGTTTGCTCAGAGCGCCTATCGCCGACCTTATTGTCAGACAGATACATGGTATAAAGATATGTACGCCGGTACAAATTGCTGCTTGGGAACGGCAACATAACCTTACTGCTTCCACCTTGGGGACTATGCCAGGGTCTTATCACCAAGTACATTCTGCTAACGTGATACATTCTGCTAATTTGGGAAAATCTTGCAGTGTTGATGATACGATTGTTCATTATGCTAATTTTGGTGCTTCTTTTAACCCAGTGCGACATACTTCAGTACGTCGTTACCCGAACTTTGATTCTTCTTTAACTACTATTATAGAAGGAGATCCTTCAGTTTTGTCAGATACACATACTAACTTTATAGCTACGACTGAATCTACATCCAGTCACGTTGATTGCAACTTCTTTGCTGCAATGACTAGTGTTTTCTTTGCTACATGTACGAACTTAGTTGTTGGTACATATCTATACCTTATGAGTTTCTTTACTTTTCTTACTGGGCCGGTTAGCTCAGTATCTTCGTCTTTTACGACTTTTTTTCGTACTTACTGCTTTTCTTTTAAACTTCGACGTAGGTCCAAGTTTACTACTGTAAGCTTTTACATCTTTATTATATCTTTCTTACTTTTTTCTTTGCCCAGTACACAGGCTATGACTGCAGTTCAGCCTTTAAGATGTACGCCTTTGTCTACTGCATTTCCGTTGTCTTGCGCAAAATCTCAGATTGTCAGCCATCATGACACTCTTGGTCAATATTTCCATCTTATGGATTTGCCTATTGATGTCGGTATCTTGTATATTCATAGCTTTACCATACATTATTGCACACTGCTTTTTGTCTCGGGCACTTTTGGCACTCTATATGATTATTATTCCAAGTTAGACTGTGCTACTTTCTCTGCTATCCTTTCTCATGTAGCAGAGGAAGGTTTGACTTACATGGTACAAGAGTCGGAAGTTTACACGACCACATTTGATAGGTTAGAATTGAAATTAACTGTTGCCTGTCATAAAATCTTACCTTTACCAAACAGAGATTTTCATTTGTGTTTTTTCACAGCAACGACTTTTCCATGAGAGTCAGAGCTGCTATATTGCTTGATTAAGCGGTTACTTTTCAACATCGTGTTTAAATTGCCTTGCGAAAGATTTCCTGTTCCAGTGAAGCCAGTCGGCAGTGTGACGCTATACTAGATGATTTAGTATCTTCGTGCTCTCAGGATGTTTCAAGATTACTGGAGTTTGTCCTTGATATATAACTTCTTTGGGACACTAGATAGTATTGTAGTATAGTGTAGTATATTAGAGAGTATTGTATTAGGATATGATATAACTCCTTTAAGATAGTATGTTCGTTCATCTTTATGCACCATTTCATTACCATATTAATTTTATATGAGTGGGTTCTGATAATGCACCATCTCATTCCCATATTGTTCTTATACTACTGTGTTTTGATAAATGATGAACGTATGACAATTGTAATGATGATTCTATTTATCACTTAACTTGTCATTGCGATACATGTTGGTATTGTATTTTTTTTAAAAGAAAATTAAGACAAGAAAAAAGGTATTTTTTCTGACATTGTGATGTATTTTTTCTTTGCCCAACGCTTGATTGTGCGCTAGGGGTAACTATGTATAGCGATATTAGTACATTGAGAAAGCGTTTTTTCTGAGGTTGTGATGTGTTTTTTCTTTGCCCAGCGCTTGATTGTGTGATAGAGGAACTATGCATAGCGATATTATTAATATTGGTGTTTATTATAAGTTCATCATTGGTACTTTATAAGTTTATTAACTTGGTATATCATGCACATTATGTTATTTTTTAAACGGTACCTAGTTATTTGTCTTTTGGTATAAATATGCATAGTTTAACTTATTATTTACCATGATATATCATTGTCTGCTCACTCTTCTTGTACTTCATCTGGTCTTTTTACTTTTCACTTATGATGTCATAGCTAGTCTATACTTGATATACTTCATATTTCTTTGAATTTCTTGATCTTCGTATGCTTATCTCATTATCTTTCTTTACTTCATTTTTTTTTCTTTTCTTTACACTTACTTCTATCCCTCTGTTGTTCTTTTTTGTTAACATGACTTAACATAGGGTAACCCTTATGTGTGGATATTATGAGTGCATCGACCTCAATTGTTTATAATTTTTTGTTCGATGTAATTTTTTCAACAACAAAAAAAATATGATCGTATCATTTTTTTCCCCGGGGGTCGGTGTAGTCTGTTAAGTCATAATTTAATGAAGGGGAGTTAAGTGTTAAAGACTTGTATGTACGGGTCGATTTTTTGGTACACGCAAGTAAACACGTTTTGCATGATGAGAGTATTTCTTAGTTGAGGGGTGGAAAGCGGAGTAATGTTTAAACTGTTACCTGACTAGTTGTTACTTTGTTTAAAGATAGGATAAAGAATTATGAATTAGTTTTGGGGGGGAAAGGCTGATGAATTCAGCTCACATCTCAAGCCGCGAGTTTTCGCTTAAAATGAATTTTACTGAGCTGTTTTGAGCAGCTGTTATTTTTCGTGACAGTAAGTTTTCTGGCAGAGCTTGAAAATGGACGGGATCCATTTTACTAGTGTGTCCCCAGGATATTTCTTGTGTGAAAAGGGAATTTAATAGAGATTGAAGATATTTTCAGGCCATGGATTATAGGCCATTAAATACATGCTTATTTCTGAAGACGGATTTTTGAAGTTTGATAGATTATTTAGGGAATGTTCTTTCTCCCTGGAGATCTGTTATACAGGCCTTGGAGTATGTTGACCCAGGCTATATTATTGTAATCTGTGAGGTATACAGTCCCTTTCTTGTATGGATATTTTGCCATGATGTTTATGATTATGAGCTGCTGTGCTACGCAGCCTTTGTGCTTGGAATTTTTATACCAGTAACTGAGTCGTATGGATTTTCTTACTGATGTCTGATGATCTGTAATGAACTGTCATCGATGATTATATATTTTTGGATTATGCATTCAATTACCTATGGATATTTTGCTTACATGATGTGTCATGATTTGCCGTGAACTGTAACCTGTGAAGTGTGCTGTCCCTACGTCAATGTTGCGGTGTTAATAAACTGTGAAAACGTTACAGCTAGTTTCAATGGTTTCTGACTCTTATGTTTGCTGTGGTATGTGT
Organism: Oreohelix idahoensis; assembly: GCA_024509875.1. Taxonomy (NCBI): domain Eukaryota; kingdom Metazoa; phylum Mollusca; class Gastropoda; order Stylommatophora; family Oreohelicidae; genus Oreohelix; species Oreohelix idahoensis. The sequence continues at coordinate 60,924 of JAMPIV010017872.1, forward strand.
TTCCAGTTGGTGCAGGTATACCCGAACCCTTATCATTCGCGTATGCATATATACCACATTACACATTTGTCCTGTGTTATCCTTACCTTTAGTTCACCAGTTCCTGTCTCATATGGAACTACTAGTACTATAATCTCGCCACAAAATCTAGTCGGAGGCGTTATTAGTCTAATACCCAACACTTGTATCTGTTTTGCAACAGCACAGGTGCAATACATTTCAATGAATGTAACCATTAAAAAAATTCATATGGTTAATAATGAAAATCTAGTATTATTAGTCTGTAACACTTGTATCTGTTGAGGATTATTAATCCAGTGAATAAATCTAGGACACCTTATATTTTGAATTTGTTGACGTCGGCGTGAATGTGGCTGTATTTATAGTGGCCAATCAACAGAATTAGAAACTATTATGATGTGAATACCATTTTCAGAGGCGGCAGCGATAATATATATTATTGTTTGTTGTTCTTAAGATGTTTACTGCTGTTAACTGTCGCACTAGAACGTGGGTTGTCATAAACACTCAATTGATTGTTGCCGCTTTGAACTTTGGTTTCGTTAGCGACACTGCATGCATTCCCTGTGGTTGAAAGCGTTGAGGCAGGGCTCAAAAGATTTTTGATGTACACAGGCGTAAAATGTGCTGCACACGTGGGCTGTGATTTATATGAACTTGTGTCGGGGAGCTGGATAAGTTGGTACGAATTTTTACATGAAGACTTGTGATCACAACCATGAGATAGTCCGTCCTTGTGAAAGTCTGGCAGTGAAGAGAGTATGCCGCGAAGACAACAGCACTGAACACGCCGGCGGTAAGTTGGATTCATTGCGAAATAAACCTGTGGATAGAAGAATGTAGTGAATTAATGATTAATTATGGTTAAGTTATGATGATAACTTAATTACTGTTTAGTGAGCGTCCGCCTTGTTTAGTTCGGGGGGGGGGGGGGGAGGGGGGGGGCCTCTGAAGACACAAGGAAGGATAGGACTACTGCTGCCTCGGGAGCTACGGTAGCGCAGTGGTTAGTGCACTGGCGTCCTAGCTCGGTGGTGCATGGTTCGATCCCCAGTTGAGGTGGGATATTTTAGACCGCAAACGGCTCTGGGGTGAACACCGTGTGGCCCACTACGCCACCCTTAGGATAGAAAGTACTTTAGCAAGTCAGATACACTATGTACTTGTATAGGCTAGCTAGTACTCACACTAGTCACAAACTAATGACACCATTTGTCATGGTACTCATGAGTCCATGATGTCATTAAATCTTGTGTGGATTTTTCATACAAGATATACCGGAAAGTCCATAAACTGGGACTATGATTGGTCAACGTCCCTTGGCAATAATAAATTTGGTAGAGAGATTTTGTAGTTAGTTAGTTTTGAGATTAAATTAACTGACTGTTAACCAAAAAGACCATTCATTAGTTAGTTTCCGGTGAACGATTGGAAAGGATAACATCCGCCCAAGCCGAGATCCCAAGAAGTCGATGATTAGAATTGGATTTTATATTGGACCCAGAGAGTATATTGTTTGTTCCAATATGTATTGTTTTTCAACGAATCTTCAATCGAAATAAACATCTTTTATATGATTTTTACTGAATTGAGATCTATACTGGAAGCGAAAGAAAACTAAAGTAAGACTGTTGTAGTTTTTGGATGAAACCTTAAATTAACTAACGGCCATCAAACTTCTCCTACCACCACTAATACGATCTACACTGCCACATATAATAAACGTTTTGGTGCCCGTGACCTTTCACACACCAGAGATTCTCCTTTTTGGTGTGGTACTACAGCTTATGCATGATGGATCCAAACCTGCACCAGCAGTTTGAAAATCAAATACAATTGCTCCAACAGCAATGTCATGAAATATTCTAATCCACATATATAAATTATTAGGTAAATATGAAGCCTAACAAATAAAATTAATAAAGAGAAGAGCAATGGTAAAATAACAGTGCTGTCACAAAGAATGTACTCGAAATCCCCTTGTTTTCTGCTTCGTCTGCAAATTGTAACGCTTTCACGTTGATATAAAAGCTTACTGTATTATTACCCGCCTTCTTCAATGAAACGTGTGCTGCATTTCTAAGAAAAACATTGAGACGTACTGCGTAATGACCTAAATTAATCCTAACATTAATTATACTGCGTTACCAAAACGAACGAACAGATGGACAAAAGGATAAAAAGAGAGGGGAGGGCTGAAAATCAGGAACGCATGCATCACGCGTGTAAGTCTACATGCACTAATTTTTTTTTCAGACGGACAGTGATAAAATACACTACCCTTTCCCAGAGTTAGGTTTATAAATCATAAAAAAACTCTTATTAGAAAAGATAACATTAGATGGGTTTACGGTTGAAAACATAACAGTACCCAGACAGCACATCTTCGAAACAGGAGGTAGAAGAAATTGCATATTTTGAATGCAGCCACGTAGCTCCTTTAAATTTGTATTTTTGGGTTCCTTAGGGCTTGCTGACAAATAATATGTAAAACGTTACGCAAATAGTCCAGGAATTAATAAATTATACCCAAAATAAAATATTGGGGGTGCCTGACAGCATAAAATCATTTCTGCTCATAAGATTTTTTTTTAACGTGTTTGAAAAAAATTTACGTTACAGAAATAGCCTACCATGTAAACTCCAAATTGATTGGAGCGCAACAAATGAAAGCCTAACCACGATTGGTCGGGCTATAAATACTATCTTGGTTGTTAGGGGAAACGGGGAAAGGTAACATTTTTTCAAACACTTGTCGAAACGGGCCTCATTGGTCAGACTCGCTGATATACACACTTGGGAGCGTTAGTTCGAAACCACTTGTTTAAAATAGCTTGATAAAGCATCAGTGCGTTGAAGCCAGCATATATTTTGCTAATAAAAGCCTGGAAGATAAGCAGATGGGAATTTGTGCCAGTTTGTGCCAGAATTCATTGCTAATCAACGTATCTGTGTTTATTCGTATGAATTGTGGGACAGTGGTCTTGATGGTACTGAGCAGCACCTGGTCAGAGCTTTGCTGAATCCAGTGTCGGACAGCATACTCCTTGGTCCTTTTAGCTATCAGTGAGGTGTCTCCAGAGCCCAGAGGAGAATTCGAGCAGAGGAGTCCTTTCCTGCCGCCATCACGCCAGATAAGCTAACTTGGCCAGCTGAGCTCAACATTATGTCCCCTCATCTTGAACTGACTTTGTAAAATTAACATTAAGAGGGGAATTTACTTGTCTTAAAATCAGGAACTGTGAACATCTCCAATACTAGTCCCTAAAGACAAACTATTGAAGTCATGATGACAAATACCAACAGAGCTTGAACAAAACAAAACCAGTATTACCTCATTTTACTACTACACAACTGACACACATAGAACATTTGTAATAATATATGTCACTACAATATTCATATTAAATACATTCTGTACATAACTTGTAATTTAAATTGATTGTGATTCCTGGTTCCCTTGTAGTTGAATCAGGACACATATTCATTCATGCCAGTAATGAATACATATTGTTATTTGAAAGTTTATCAGTGACTCTTTTAAGATATCTTTGTAGAGTGTTATATGTATGTGAGTGTCACAGTGTTGTCAAGAGTAGTGGATTAAATTAAATTGTTTATCTGTCTGTTGTTGTGACTTACACTTCATCATACACATACCCTAGACACATAACGTAGCATCACACTATTGCAGAATAATTCTGACTGAGATATATAGATATGTGGTAGCAAGTAAGGTTATCTATAATACACTACTCTTAATAGATATAGATACCTTCACAGCTGATCTCAGTCAGTACACTAAGTTCCCTATAAGTATTTATAACATCCCACTTCACCACATATATTGGGGTCTCGCTCTTGGGATTTTGAATCTTTAACTATTAAAAATATTGGGGATAATTCACTTCAGGGAATATAAGAATTAAAAGGTATCCTTGGGTGGAATTAAATAAGGTTGAGCTCACGGTGCCTGTGTTGTCCATTAGAGATTGAATTGTTGGTTAGACATTATATAAAGTTACCTGATAGACAATGGCGGACCTGGCCAAATTTCGATCTGCTGCGGTTCAGACGGCAAAAGAGTTAGGATTAGATGGGCAAGTTATGGTTGCCTATGTCACGACGGAATGTGACAAATTTATTGAACGCGAAGAAAGAAGGTTTGAAGCCGAAAGAAGGTTAGAGGCTGAAAGGGAAATTAAGAAGTTACAGTTTGAGGCTGAGGCTGAGACTAAGAGGTTGCAGATTGAGGCTGAGGCTAAGAAATTGGAAGCAGAAAGAGAAGAGAAGAAATTAGCTGCAGAAAGAGAAGAGAAGAAATTAGCTGCAGAAAGAGAAGAGAAGAAATTAGCTGCAGAAGAAAGAAGATTGACTGCAGAGAGGGAAGCAGAAAAGGAGGAGAAAAGATTACAAAGGGAACATGAGTTACGACTAAGGGAGTTTGAGTTTCAAGGCCATGCTCCTGAAAATGGTGCCAGTCCCTTTGCCTCTGATGCTACAGTTACTCAAGGAGCCTCAACCTCAGCTATGAACTTTCATTTAGATCATTTTGTTGAGAAAGACGATGATATTGAGAGCTATATAAATAGGTATGAACTATTAGCTACCACGTATGGGTTAGAGAGAGAAAGGTGGAGCTTAAAGTTATCTCAGGGACTTCGTGGGGCAGCTTATGAAGTTTTTGCAAAAATGAGCAGAGGTGATCAGGAAAATTATGACATGCTAAAGCAGGCTCTTTTGTTAAGGTATGAAAAGAATGCAGAATTTTATAGGAAAAAATTTAGGAATGCTAAACTACTGTCAGGTGAAACCTATCACCAGTTCTCTGCACGAATAGAGACATACTTGGAGAAATGGACTTCTCTGGGGAAAACCCAAGATCTTAAGGAAATGGTCCTTATAGAGCAATTAAGAGAGTCCATGGCTCCAGACCTGAGAAAGTTTCTCATGGAACAAGGTGCAGAGAGGCTGGGTGAGTTGCTAAATGTTGCTGAAAGGTATCAAGCAGCTCAAGCAGAGGTAACAGGTAATAAAAAGAAACAGGTGGATAACTTTAGGGCACCACAGAACTTTAATAAATTTGATCCTAGGGATCAAAATAAAGGTAAGCACCAGTTTGATAGGCCACGGTATGAACATAAAAATAAATTCCCACAATTCGATGAAAGGAAATATGATGAAAGAAAATCTTTCAACCAAGGAAAAAGGTGGTGTAAAAATTGTCAGATGGACAATCATGACACTGACCGTTGCAGAAGGAAACCTGTGTATATGGCAACCCTTCAGGTCAGGTCGACCTCAAGACAGGAGGAGGATATTATGTTGGATACCACTCCAGAAGAGATGAGGAAGGCACAGGCTGGGGATAAAACACTCAAGCCTTGTTTCAGAAAATTGTCAACTTGTCATACAACTCCAGGCAAGGGAGATTTTTACATGAAAAACAAGTTGATGTATAGGAAGGCCGGAACTAGATCCCATGGTCACGGACAGCTGGTTCTTCCAAAAAGATACAGGACAGAATTAATAAGGAGCCTACATGTGAAACCAGATGGGGACCATGAGAAGATAGGTACCATCATTCAAAAGGTGGCTCATAATTATTATTGGCCCAAAGCAAGATGGGACATTGAAAATTTTGTAGAAAGATGTAGCATAGCACATGAGGGAACACCCACAAGTGGGAACATGGATCAGGACCTGGACACGCCACGGGGCAAAATTAGGCCTGATAATAGAAAGAAATATAGATTTGATAAAGTGGACCAAATGGAATGGGAAGCCCCTTTTCACGGACAAGCTTCACTTAACTGTTTTACAATGGCCACTATGCGGAGAGTGCAAAAAGATGTCTTACCCCAGGATAAGCCGACAATCCCTCAATCGGACTTAAACAAACTGGAGGAAGAAGATGTAGAGAGGAAATCTCTCATCAAGAATTTTAAGAGGGGAGACAGCCCCAAAAGAAAAATTGGTAGCGGTCGACACACTTGTTGACCTTGTCCATCGCCATGGAGATGAAAAAGGAACCACTTTCATCATTTGAATATCCATTACACCCCTGTGAGACAGCAGCACAGGTGAAAATCAGTACACATTTAACGAAAACTCAGAAAGAGAGAGTGCAACAGGTTCTAAATAATCATGCAGAGGTGTTAACAGACCGACCAGGGCATACAAACCCATTGGAATATGATATGAAACTGATAGACCCCACACCTGTCTGTATGAAACCATATTCGATTCCGTTTGCTAAGGAGAAAGCTTTGAAGGAAGAGATAGACTATCTGTTGAAGGAAGGAATTATTTCGCACAGTGAGTCTTCGTATAGTTCCGGGGTGGTACTCTTAAGGAAGCCCTCTGGAGAACATAGACTCTGTATAGATTACAGGAGACTGAATGCTATTACAGAAGGACAGGTGGATCCATTGCCGGATACAAATCAGCTGTTTGCCAGACTAAATAAAGCTAAATATTTCTCAAAAGTGGATCTGAGTAAAGGATACTATCAGATTCCAGTAAAGCCTGAGGTTAGACCATACCTAGCTTTTAGTACCTCAGAAGGACACTATGAGTTTACTAGATTGCCATTTGGATTGAAGAATGCGCCTAGTGTCTTCTCTAGAATGATGAGAAAATTATTGGATCCTCTGAATAATCCCTGTATAACAAATTTTATGGATGATATCCTTATAGCAACAGAAACATTTGAGGAACACATTGACTCTCTGAACATGCTGTTTACTCGACTTGGGGAGGCAAATTTAACAGCCCGACCAACCAAATGTTGCGTTGGATGTAAAGAATTGGAATTTTTGGGACACACAGTTTATCAGGGAAACATGACCCCTGACCCAAAGAACTTAGAGAAACTACAGAAAGCCCCGAGACCACAAACCAAGAAGGACGTGAGATCCTTTGTCTCATGTGGTTTCTACCAGAAGTATATCAAAAACTTTAATTCCATATGTGCACCGTTAACTGAATTGACACGTAAAGGACATCCAGATCGCATTACATGGACACCACAATGTGAAATGACTTACCAAGAATTGAAGGAAAAGCTCACAAGTAAACCCATTTAGAAATTACCTGACTTAAGTCAAGAATTCATAGTAAGGACGGATGCAAGTAATATTGGGTTAGGTGCAACTCTACTACAGAAATCAGATGCATTGGATGGGGAATTAAGCCCAGTGGCATATGCTAGCAGAAAGTTGAATAAAGCTGAAATCAACTACTCAACTAGCGAAAAAGAATGTCTTGCAGTAATATGGGCAATAAAGAAATTCAATATTTATCTATATGGGAAGGCATTTAAGTTGCAAACAGATCACAAACCTTTATCGTTCTTGGCACAGGCTAAGCATGAGAACTCTAGGTTACTCCGATGGTCTTTGCTTCTGGCTCCATATAATTTTAGCATTGAGTATATATCTGGAAAAACCAATTTGGGAGCTGATTTTTTAAGCCGCCATCCGTGTGATGAGAATCACCGTAAACCCCAGAAATAATAATAAATTTCTCTATGTGTATATAGAATAAAGGACTGACATATAATGTCTGTTTTAAGAGGGGAGGTGTCATGAAATATTCTAATCCACATATATAAATTATTAGGTAAATATGAAGCCTAACAAATAAAATTAATAAAGAGAAGAGCAATGGTAAAATAACAGTGCTGTCACAAAGAATGTACTCGAAATCCCCCCTTGTTTTCTGCTTCGTCTGCAAATTGTAACGCTTTCACGTTGATATAAAAGCTTACTGTATTATTACCCGCCTTCTTCAATGAAACGTGTGCTGCATTTCTAAGAAAAAACATTGAGACGTACTGCGTAATGACCTAAATTAATCCTAACATTAATTATACTGCGTTACCAAAACGAACGAACAGATGGACAAAAGGATAAAGAGAGAGGGGAGGGCTGGAAATCAGGAACGCATGCATCACGCGTGTAAGTCTACATGCACTAATTTTTTTTTCAGACGGACAGTGATAAAATACACTACCCTTTCCCAGAGTTAGGTTTATAAATCATAAAAAACTCTTATTAGAAAAGATAACATTAGATGGGTTTACGGTTGAGAACATAACAGTACCCAGACAGCACATCTTCGAAACAGGAGGTAGAAGAAATTGCATATTTTGAATGCAGCCACGTAGCTCCTTTAAATTTGTATTTTTGGGTTCCTTAGGGCTTGCTGACAAATAATATGTAAAACGTTACGCAAATAGTCCAGGAATTAATAAATTATACCCAAAATAAAATATTGGGGGGTGCCTGACAGCATAAAATCATTTCTGCTCATAAGATTTTTTTTTAACGTGTTTGAAAAAAATTTACGTTACAGAAATAGCCTACCATGTAAACTCCAAATTGATTGGAGCGCAACAAATGAAAGCCTAACCACGATTGGTCGGGCTATAAATACTATCTTGGTTGTTAGGGGAAACGGGGAAAGGTAACATTTTTTCAAACACTTGTCGAAACGGGCCTCATTGGTCAGACTCGCTGATATACACACTTGGGAGCGTTAGTTCGAAACCACTTGTTTAAAATAGCTTGATAAAGCATCAGTGCGTTGAAGCCAGCATATATTTTGCTAAATAAAAGCCTGGAAGATAAGCAGATGGGAATTTGTGCCAGTTTGTGCCAGAATTCATTGCTAATCAACGTATCTGTGTTTATTCGTACGAATTGTGGGACAGTGGTCTTGATGGTACTGAGCAGCACCTGGTCAGAGCTTTGCTGAATCCAGTGTCGGACAGCATACTCCTTGGTCCTTTTAGCTATCAGTGAGGTGTCTCCAGAGCCCAGAGGAGAATTCGAGCAGAGGAGTCCTTTCCTGCCGCCATCACGCCAGATAAGCTAACTTGGCCAGCTGAGCTCAACATTATGTCCCCTCATCTTGAACTGACTTTGTAAAATTAACATTAAGAGGGGAATTTACTTGTCTTAAAATCAGGAACTGTGAACATCTCCAATACTAGTCCCTAAAGACAAACTATTGAAGTCATGATGACAAATACCAACAGAGCTTGAACAAAACAAAACCAGTATTACCTCATTTTACTACTACACAACTGACACACATAGAACATTTGTAATAATATATGTCACTACAATATTCATATTAAATACATTCTGTACATAACTTGTAATTTAAATTGATTGTGATTCTGGTTCCCTTGTAGTTGAATCAGGACACATATTCATTCATGCCAGTAATGAATACATATTGTTATTTGAAAGTTTATCAGTGACTCTTTTAAGATATCTTTGTAGAGTGTTATATGTATGTGAGTGTCACAGTGTTGTCAAGAGTAGTGGATTAAATTAAATTGTTTATCTGTCTGTTGTTGTGACTTACACTTCATCAAACACATACCCTAGACACATAACGTAGCATCACACTATTCCAGAATAATTCTGACTGAGATATATAGATATGTGGTAGCAAGTAAGGTTATCTATAATACACTACTCTTAATAGATATAGATACCTTCACAGCTGATCTCAGTCAGTACACTAAGTTCCCTATAAGTATTTATAACATCCCACTTCACCACAAGCAAAATCAGTTGTTACAACAGCAGATACATGACATGCAACAACAGCGTGCGTTAAGTCAACCATTGCCAGATAGCGCTGAAGTTCCAAATAGTTCTCTAGCAGCTTTTGCTACCACCCTTAGCTTGGTTACTCAGAGTGCAAATCTGCACAACATCTTTAACATTGTTAAGCCTTTTTATGGCGATCCGTCCACTTTTCAGCAGTGGTTACGTGATATTGAGAAATTTTCTTCATTGATTCCGTCAGCCACTGATGCCGATCGCAAACGTGTTGCTTTCTTATCATCTCAGTCACTTGTCACTGACTATCTACGTCGCCGTGCACACGATCACACAGATGAAGTGCCAATGGACGTCAGTCATTACCGTCAGTCTTGGCAGCAACCATCCATGTTACAACCGTGCGATCTTATCGCCAACAGTTTGGTCAGCGCACTCAACACCAAGACAGAACGCCAGATAGGATGGCGGAAAGCAGAAAACAACTGTCACAGTGACTGTTAATTTATTTTACCATCACGTCCGATTATTTATTACTCTTTAATGTTCTGGTTTCCTTGACATTTTGTATTTTCTTTTCTACCTTCGTGGCCCAATTTTTTCACCTTCTCAAACCCCACCCGAGGTTTGTTTACGTTCTGGCCTTCAGTAGAAATTCCCACTGTACCAGCAGACGGTCATATAACGTAATGTTACCTAAACGCACCTGTGGTTCGTTTGACCAGAGAAACATTTCTGTTACGCTTAAAGTGTTTGAACGAGCGAAAGGGTTTCTGTGAAAGAAACGGCTTGTCTGTGGGAGGTAACTTCTGCGGTCGGAAAGCAGTTTTGATCCCCGACTCAGGGGAAGATAACCCGCGGGTGGTCTCTGTGTTTGGCCTTCAGAACGCAGTTAGTGATCATAATATTATGTCTATCTGGGGAAATTTTGGGCGGCTGTTGTCTCTGATGTAGTCTCTAGAATAACCTTTGTCTTACTAATGATTACGTTCTACGCCGAAACATCTGCAGAAATAGGCCAGCCAGGTGTCCCGGGTAGCGTTGTTTGTAAACTATAAATCTAGAGAGGTTTAATAGTCAAACACACTCGTAAATATTTCCGGCCCGAAGAGAGACCATCATGAGATAAGGCAGACTTTAACACAGAACTAAATGTTAAGGCCTATCTCTAGTCATTCCTCGGGGTGAGTAAACAATTCTTATAATATATGATATATTCATGTTAGCTTTTACATATATCTGATATGAAAGTGACTTGAATTCATTTCTGAGGACTTCTCCTAGTAATTTAATTCAGTGATAATGTAGAGCAGTCTACCGCCTTAGTTAAGTGGTGCTTAAACAGTCAGGTGTCAGTGTTATGGTTTATAATGGGTTAAATGATAAACTTACAATAACAGATACAGGCACTATAACTCTGAATTATTAGAGATAGTCACTTATTCCTTTTTGATAGAAACTTCTAGTGGCTGGGGAGAATCATTATATGCTTACTTGTGTAGCTAGACTCTAGCCATAACTTTCACAGAAAGCAGACGCCCGCCATAGATATAATTCTATCTTATGTTCAGTCACAACTGTATTATTATAGCTAGAACATTGCATTTTCTATGTATTCATTTGTGGGATGTTAATATTTTTGTTTCCCCAAAGGGACATACGATTTATTTTTGTAATGTCAAATGCTGTAATATTTTATGTAAACTCATTTAAATGATTGTGAGATGAATAGCATATCCCCTCAGCGGTAACTACAGGGTTAGGTTTCCTGTATGTTTAGTTGGGAGAAGAGGAGTAGATTGTGCTGTCAGAACATTTACTGACAGGTACATGGGTGTACAAAAGATATTAAGCCTATGCAGGCGCATGCTGATAATTGATAGCGTGGAAGGAGCGGAGCATAACTGTTTATATAACTTTAGTGTAATTTCATTGCTTGCTTGATGTAAAGACCGTCTTTTTGGGTCTCAGTTTCAGGGATATCGACTTGCTAGAGCAGACTCCAGTCAGGCGAAGAACATCATAGTCTCTTCGATCAAGAGGCTTGTCAAGTTGCGCGGTCACGGTCCGTCAGCGTTTCCAGTGTGGTTGGAATGCGTGTATAGGCCAGTGGTTGCACACGTTTATCTCGTCTCCCCGCTATTTACTTCAACTCAGCGTGCATCTTTCATTTATATTAAGCTCAGGATCGGATTGAACGTTGGTCATTTTGAGTACTGCCCGAGGGTCCACAGCAGTAGAGGCGCTCAAGGTCCTCTAACCTCCTACCCTAGCCTAGTTCGTGTAGAATAAAAAAATCAGGGGGCAATGACCCTTATTATCCCCAGGGCTCCGATCTCTGTTAAGTCCTGCCCTGATTATTGGGTTTTTTTATCCATGAAGAGCCGCAGTAGCGCAGTGGTTAGTGCACTAGCTTCCTAGATCGGTGGCCCATGGTTCGATCCCCAGTTGAGGTGGGATTGTTTAGACCGCAAACGGCTCCGGGGTCGACCCAGCACTATATAGAAAATCTGCCCACCTCAGGCATGTCGTATAAGGCGACTAATATGAGGTTGTGGATGAGGCTGGCAACCTGATCATGTCAAACACATAGCTACATAAACAAGTGCTGTAGGAACATGTCAAGGCTTCCAACAAGTGGACCGGGTGCAGTGATGGCATCACCCTTCATAAGGAGCGAAACAGAACATGATGATGATCTATAACATTAGGATACATGTCACGAGGAAGTTTGCCGGAAACATGGATCTGTGGAGTAGCTGACATCGTAAAAGTAGCCGTTTAGGCATCATACAATGTGCTTGGAAAAAAAAAATATTACTGGAGCACAGTTGATAGCAAGATTATAAGTGGAGGAAGAAGATAGACCAATAAGTTATCACAGGCTAGACTGAAAAATTGGGGAAAACGTTTCCCGTCTGCTATAGACAAAGCTGATTAGGCTAATTTACGCGCTCATGATGTAGGTTTCTGCAAGTTTGATTTTTCGTTGGCGCGCTCCGTTGTAAACAGTAAATAAATATTAGACAAACATAAAGGTATGTTTTCAGGCACTCGTAAGAAATAAAGAAGTAGAACACTAGACAACAGAAAAACAACAGACGTGAGTGGCTTACCCAGGATTTGAACCCCGGACCTTCCGTACGACAACACCGCCTAGCTATACAAGCGAATCACACTATCCTCCCGGCCAGCTAGGCATCCCCAAAAAAAGATGCTTTACTGACCGGTCATTAGTGTGAAACGCAAGACAACACCGGAAGTTTACAATGGGCAGCTTAGCTTTATTAATGACGCAATCACTTCTGTTGTTCCCCTATTATACAGTATATGGTATTGGACCTAGATTATTTTATAACTTAGTTGTCATAGGTAGACAGATTGACTCGTGTGGTATCTACGAGGAGTGAGAAATAAACTATTGTTTTCATCATGCGTACTAAACACAGGTGTGGTTGTGAATGAGGCTGACAACCCAACAAAGGAGGGACTAAGGAGTGGTTATGCACAAGGCTGGCTCATGTGCAACGTGAGAGATATTTACTTTTTAAAAATCATTAGAATTATAAAAGTGAAACAGAAAATGACAAAATAAAATAGTATTTCCTTATATGAAGCGGATCGCTTTCTTATATTTCTATGGCAGTGTTTCTCAAGTGGGTGCCGCAGCACACTAGTACGCCGCCGCGCCTATCAAAGTGTCCCGCAAAAATTGTGTAAATTTACTACATGAAGTATATTTGTAGTGATCATGTAATATAAAACTGATCTTACAGCTTGAATTCATTCAATAACAGTTGGAGCTATTAACTTCTTTGAACAAAAATAGATATACTTCACAGCTATTTTAAACAATTGAAAGAAAATCAAATTGAGAGTTTTCTTTGTTTTAAAGTACCCGGAAATTTAGTGTATTTAATTCGTATATTTCGCTGTAATTTTTTTATTCCGGCACGGGGTCAGATAGGTGTGCAGAAAATTTTTAGAAAATTGAAAAGTGTGTCGTGAACACAAAAAGGTTGAGAAACACTGGTGCATCTTTCATTAAACATGAATATAGAAAAAAAATTACATACAATTAGATTTTAAAAACATAAAGATTTTATGATTTCGTGTAATGCTACAATGAATACGAACCGCAGAAAATACAGCGTGACTCAACTCAGTGACATGTAAGAACTGCACGCGGTCCGGGGTGCCATCTTACTTACTTACTTACTTAGTCGTTCCCCTTCTACCGTGAGGTGTAGAGGTCCGGGGTGCCATCACCATATAAAATCCCTAGGGCCGACTCTGGTTGAACTTGAGGCTGGTAACCGCACAAACGAAGGCTATGGTGTGTCTCCTATAAGGCTGGTAACCCGTCATGTAAAATTAATTGCTACATAAACTAACGCAGCAAAAGCAGGAGAAATGTCCTGCACCAGTCTTACTGTGATCATGGCTAATTTATACGCTTCTAAAGGGAGAATTATGGAAGCGTAGACATAACATCCTCGTTATACTGTATTACTAAATGTGGTAAAAAGCCTAAGAACGTAAAATGCTCTACTTTGTTCAAAGTTTTAAGGCTGAATGCATGTTTCAGTATGTAACTTGTTTGATTAAATTCTTCTTCTTTGAAAAGTCTCAGACGTCTGCTTGAATATTTTCAAAGAAAGCAGTAGTCAGCTTGAGGATATTTATATCTCCATAGAGATTTGGTACTGATGACGGCCATATGTGCTTTCTTTGTTGCTCATATGTTGGACATCTTTGAAGATGACGTTTTATTAATGTGACCAGCCTTCTGTCAGATAAACCGGCACTTTCATTTCTCAGATTGAGACCTCTTTGTCCGCGCGAGTTAATTTAGTTTAGAATCTAACTCCATTGGCTGATTCCATCTCTCTCCCCCCATAAATAATTCATAGTTTCTCTCATTATCCAAGTATACGTCTATGTTCTCTATGGAACAAAGGTCTTCAACCAATTTACGCCAACCTTCTTGTCCTGTGTCATCAGTTTAATGTTTTACCCAGTGGCGTATTCTCTATGTGTGCTGTGCGTGCTGCGCACACCTATGCGCGAAGGAAAATAAAAATTTAATTTATTATTCTATAAAATATTTCTCCTCTACGTTCTGCTTTCGGACCGCACGCATCAGGATAACGGGTTTTCCCGCATAGAATCTACCAGTACATCTAGTTTCAGTTTCACAGAAGCGTTTTATAGTGCAGTTTTTATTGGTTGTAGCAATCGCCCGAAGTTTCTCGGGTAATTCCGTCACAATGCGTGCTGGACCGTTCGGATTCACGTCTAAAGACTGGTTTGTGTGAAACCGGGTCGTGGGCAGATACGACAATACAATGCGAATATGCGTGCGGTGGCCTAGCAGCTCTCGAGTTGTAAAAATCGCCAGTGTTTTTTGTGATTAATTTTTGTTAGTTGCCGGGAATGCAGATTATTACAGTGACAGTGAGTTTCAGGTTGTAAGTTAATTAGTATTTCGAAGATAATTGACATATATCCCTAATAACTATCGTTGCGTAATTGAATATAGATGGTTTTTAAATTAAGAGGGAAAGAAGTTAAATAGTAGGCGTACATATTCATTTTAAGTAGCAGCACGCCTAGCTCGCATTACCAGGATACGCCACTGGTTTTACCACGTCTTTTTTAGCATCCAGTTCTCATCTCTATGAATTTTTAGATCAACCAATCTTTCTATTACTCTCTGTATTACGGATTAATGTATATTGTAATTCTATCACGTGGTTGTCGCAGGGCATACCGCGAGCAACGCCAGCGCCTCTTGTTACACTGGTATTTGTCTGACTCTTTCCTTCAATCTGACGTTGAGGATCCCATTATTCCAATGTTACCTATCTGTTCTATGCAAGCACCCATTTATGCATGTCTTTAAATTTCTGGTTGTCTTTTTGTGTGTCGCTGTCCATGTTTCAGAGCAATACAAAAGGACTGCTGTCGTGAAACATTCTAAATCCACATATATAAATTAAAAGGTAAATGTAAAGCCTAACACATAAAGTCAATAAAAGGAAAGAGAAATGGTTAAAGACCCGTGCTTTCCAATAGCGTACGCCTGTGTTAATAGAACGTCATGCTAGTTGAACAATAAAAACCCCTTTTTTATGCTTCGTCTGCATATTCTCACGCTTTCACGTTGATAGTAAAGCCTACTGCATCAATACACGCTTTCTACAATAAAACGTGTACTGTATTTCTAAGAAAACCTTGAGATACGCAAGCTGCTTAATGACCTAGATTAATACTAGCATTAATTTCATTTTATACACTGCGTAATGAAAAGACAGATGGAATTAGGATAGAGAGAGGGAGGGCTGAAAGCAGGAACGCATGCAACACTAACACGCGTCTCGCGATATAAAATTAATGCCACCCCCAAGCGTAAGGCATGAAGCACTAACTTTTGTTTTCAAATAGACAGTGAAAAAAAACACTACCAATACGAGGGTTAGGTTTAAAAACCTGTTTAATGCTTATTAGTAACCATGACATTATACTGTTTTATGTCTGAAAGCCTGACAGTACCCAGACACCACATCGTATCGAAGTGAACGGGAGGTAGAAGAAAATGCATATTTTGAACGCAGCCCCTTAGCCCCATTAAAATTATATATTTGGGTTCCTTAGGACTTGCTGACAAAGAATATGTTAAGTGTTACGCAAATAGTCTAGGAATTATCAAATTATAGCCAAAAGAAAATAGTGAGGATGTCGGACAGCACCAAATCAGAATTGCACAGTGGCATGTTTTGAAACCACCATTTTACGGGAAATAGGCCACCATGTTACATCCTATTTGATTGGCGGGAAGTATATGTAAGGCGAAACATGATTAGTCGGACTGCAAATACTATTTTGGTTGTTAGGGGAAACGTAGGAAGGATAAATTTTTTCAAAAGCTTTGTAAACATGGCCCTATTGGCTAGACCCGTTGATATAGTCAATGAGGAGCGTCTGTTCAGTGCCAAATTTTAAAATAAACTTACTAAGAAACAGTGCGTTGAGATCCAGATCATATTTTTCTAAATAAAAGCCTGGGACTGAGGCAGATCGGAATTTGTGCCATAATTCATCGCCAGTCAACGTATTTGTTTATTATTTTCATGAATTGTGGTAAGATTGACATATTTGATATCTTTTTGATGAAAATTGAATGTGAATTGATAATTTATGTCTGTATATGTGTGTGGTTCAGTAGCAAACATGAGACAAAGCCTAGATATTGCTCCAACCTGAAGAAAACTTGTCGGAGAGAAGTATATCTGCATGGGATCGCCAAATAGTACACTGACCCCTATCTTATTGACTAGAAGGAAATAATGCTGGAATTGCAGAGGCGTAATAACCATTAGGGAGAAGAATACTGGTGTAAATTGTTTCAGATGAAGCTAGCAGTTGGCCTACCGCTCTGAACTCAGTGTTTGTTATGTATTGTGTTCAGTGTGGAAATAGATTATAAATTAGTTCTGAAGTAGGAGGTACAACCTTCTTGTTTCAGGGACCGTGGTCCTAACTTATTGAAGCAGCACCTGGTCTGAGCTTTGCTGAATCCAGAGGCTGATAGCATACCCCTTGGTCCAGATAGCGACCAGTGAGAGGTCTCAAGAACACAGTGAAGCAAGCGAGCAGAGGAGACTGTTTCCTGCCGCCATCACAGAAGATAAGATTCTGTGGCCAGAGCAGCTCAATCCTATGTGCCCCCTCAAAAATTGACAATAGATTAATTAAAGAGGGACAATATATTGTTTCAATTGACAGGAACTGGGAACTTTTCCCAATACAATTTCCACCATAAGCAAACACTTGAAGTCATGATGACAAACAACAACCTAGCTTGAAAAAGCCAGTATTATCTCATAGTACTACTTCACAACTTACACACATATAATAATAATAATACTTTATGTCACTACAAAGATTCTATATATAAATTGTGTACAGATAACTTGTGATTACATTTGATTGTGATTCCTGGTTCACTTTGTAGTTGAATCAGGATATCTAATATTTGAAGGAATTAATACATATATTTTTTAAACTTTAAAACTTGACTTATTAAGATAGTCTTATAGAGTGTTTTATGTATGTGAGTGTCACAGTGTTGTAAAGAGTTGTGGATTAAACTAAATTGTTTATCTGTCGGTTGTTGTTGTGACTTACACTTCATCATTATCATAACCCTAGACATTCAACGTAGTCATCACAATATTCCAGAATAATTATGACTGAGGTATAAATGTGGTAGCAAGTAAGGTCATCTGTAATACACCACACTTATTAGATACAGATACCTTCACAGCTGATCTCAGTCAGTACACTAAGTCCCCTATAAATATTTATATCATCCCACTTTACCACAACTGCATTGCATTTGACTTTTCATTTCACATACTTAAATCTCTCTGCCCTCACCCTTTCATTTCGTTTCGACTCTACCTTCATTTACTGATTTCTCCTTCATTTCAATATCCTTTGCTCAGCAAGGTGCAGAAGCCTTCAACAAACACATGCCAAGTCCTCCTGTCACGTGCCAACAACTCAACATTTTTCTATTTCTTCCCTATCATTTTTATATCTGTTTCTAGCTGTCTTACCCGTGTGTCCTTCAGTCTGCTTCGACTTTGTATTGTCCTGGGGATCACATAACAGGGAATGCTTCGTAATGCTGTCAACAGACTTCTTCATTGTGTGTCCCAGCGTATGCTTCTCATCTCTAGTCCACCCTTGTACAAATATCTTGATTTCTGCTTACAAAACACTTAATTGGCGCCAGACAAAAACAGGCAATCGATTTCATTTCTGTAACGTCTACGCTATATTGGATGCTACCAGACTATAATAATTGAACTGAGAGTTCTGTTTCAATCCATATTAGATGAGCAGCGCACTTTCTTGATGTACGAGGGGCGTTCAGAAAGTAATGCACCACATCGTTTTTCTCAGGAGCTGTTTATTCAAAAAGTATGAATATTATACACAATATTCATGGATGTGTCATGTAAACATCGGTATTATTCAACATAATCCCAATCAACTCGTACGGCTTTATGCCAGCGTGAAACAAGTGCATGTATTCCTATCCGTACCAGATTTTGTCTTGATCATGTAGCCATTTCTTTGCTGCATGAATCACTCCTTCATCATCTTCAAACCTTGTTCCACGGAGTGCATATTTAAGTGGACCAAATAGATGAAAATCAGAGGGTGCCAAATCGGGACTATAGGGTGGATGGGGTAGTACAGTCCAACCCAATTTGGTGATTGCTTCCCGTGTTGCCAGACTTGTGTGAGGGCGCGCATTGTCGTGAAGGAGAAGCAGGTCTGCTGGATTCTTGTGCGACCGAACTCTGCGAAAACGTTGATTGAGTTTTTTCAATGTCTTAATGTAAGCTTGCGAATTGTTTGTCTCTCCTCTTGGCATAACGTCCACAAGAATCACACCTTCAATGTCCCAAAAGACAGTGATCATGACCTTTCCAGCTGAAGGAATTGTCTTGAATTTCTTTCTTCTTGGTGATTGCGGATGATGCCACTCCATTGACTCTTTTAGTCTCAGGTTCAAAATGATGGGCCCCGGTTTCGTCACCTGTAACGATCTTAGCCAAAAAGTTCTCTCCATCAGCATTGAAACGCTCCAACAATTCAGAAGAAATTGCTTTCCTTTGCAATCGGTGGTCATTTGTGAGACTTCGAGGAACCCATCATGCGCAAACCTTAGAAAATCCGAGAGTTTTTATAACTGCATTTGCACTACCAATGCTGACTGACAGCTGTAAGGCCAATTGTTGAGTAGTGATTCGCCTATCAGTAACAATAATGCCCTCAGCGCATTTCAACAAATTTCATGATTCTATCTTCATTATTAGCTGAGAAAAACGATGTGGTGCATTACCTTCTGAACGCCCCTCGTAGTAAACTGGTCAGGGAACTGACGTCTAAATTTGCTCACACTAGTTTGATGACGATCACGTGTGACTTAAAGCACGTGATGCCCCCTACTGGGCGAGTTGTTTCATGTCCAACCTCATTAACATATTATCTTTTCTGAAGAAGTTGCTTCACTTCACGTCTCTAAAATAAAAGGATATTCTGATGGTGGTTTGCCCTTGAATTTCGTCGGTTTGTGTACGGGGTTCTCCTTTGGTCTTTGACTAAATAGACTAACCCACAAGACAGTGGTGATGATGGTGATGGGAGACAGTAAAGCACTATGTATCGTTGGCTCTCATGTATTATAACCTTAGATGTGTTTTATACAGATAGCCCCCCCCCCCCCCCCCCCCCCCCCCCCCCCCAAACCCCCCCCCCCCCCCCCCCCACCCGCCCCCCCCCCTAATTGGGCCCAACAACTAACCCACCACGCCTTCAGTGAAAACTACCCGTTCTGCCAGAAACGATATCCATATCATTATGGCACACCGGAAACTAGCCTACCATCCAGCAGCTGTTTAATGCAGCCTTTCTATCCGCCGCTGATCAACACACCCCCAATAAAGCGTTTCATTATCACCACCACCATCATCATCGTCACCGTTATCATCGTAACCATCGTCATATTTCCCTTTGGGCTCTCTGTGGAACAGAGAGCCGCCACTGCAGCAGATCCCATTGTAGGAAGTCTACACCGAAACAACCATATGCTCGTAGCTGCGACAGTGATTTCTACAGCGGAATGTAGTCAGCGACCCATAGCTTGACTGCTTGCGTCAGGGTCAGCGAACCAGAGCTGACCAAGACCCTACTCCACCTCCAAGTGGTGGTCCTGGAAACAGGCTGCATCACTGCAGTCTGGCTTAGTGAGTAGGGATCAAAGAGGGAAGGCTAACCTTGTCCCAAAAATGCCGTGCTGAAGTCGGATGTGTCGGCCGAAAAACGCAAATATCGCAGATTCGCTGTAAACGGACACAACGCAACCAACGTCCTTTTCAGGACGAACGAGGAAGACGAAGATGAAAGTTTCTACAGCACATTGTCTGACATGATGTAGCCAACACATTGTCTGACATGATGTAGCCAACACATTGTCTGACATGATGTAGCCAACACATTGTCTGACATGATGTAGCCAACACATTGTCTGACATGATGTAGCCAACACATTGTCTGACATGATGTAGCCAACACATTGTCTGACATGATGTAGCCAACACATTGTCTGACATGATGTAGCCAACACATTGTCTGACATGATGTAGCCAACACATTGTCTGACAGGATGTAGCCAACACATTGTCTGACATGATGTAGCCAACACATTGTCTGACAGGATGTAGCCAACACATTGTCTGACAGGATGTAGCCAACACATTGTCTGACATGATGTAGCCAACACATTGTCTCACATGATGTAGCCAAGTCATTGTCTGACATGATGTAGCCAAGGCATTGTCTGACATGATGTAGCCAACGCATTGTCTGACATGATGTAGCCAACACATTGTCTGACATGATGTAGCCAACACATTGTCTGACATGATGTAGCCAACACATTGTCTGACATGATGTAGCCAACACATTGTCTGACATGATGTAGCCAACACATTGTCTGACATGATGTAGCCAACACATTGTCTGACATGATGTAGCCAACACATTGTCTGACATGATGTAGCCAACACATTGTCTGACATGATGTAGCCAACACATTGTCTGACATGATGTAGCCAACACATTGTCTGACATGATGTAGCCAACACATTGTCTGACATGATGTAGCCAACACATTGTCTGACAGGATGTAGCCAACACATTGTCTGACAGGATGTAGCCAACACATTGTCTGACAGGATGTAGCCAACACATTGTCTGACAGGATGTAGCCAACACATTGTCTGACATGATGTAGCCAACACATTGTCTGACATGATGTAGCCAACACATTGTCTGATATGATGTAGCCAACACATTGTCTGACATGATGTAGCCAACACATTGTCTGACATGATGTAGCCAACACATTGTCTGACATGATGTAGCCAACACATTGTCTGACATGATGTAGCCAACACATTGTCTGACATGATGTAGCCAACACATTGTCTGACATGATGTAGCCAACACATTGTCTGACATGATGTAGCCAACACATTGTCTGACAGGATGTAGCCAACACATTGTCTGACATGATGTAGCCAACACATTGTCTGACATGATGTAGCCAACACATTGTCTGACAGGATGTAGCCAACACATTGTCTGACAGGATGTAGCCAACACATTGTCTGACATGATGTAGCCAACACATTGTCTGACATGATGTAGCCAAGTCATTGTCTGACATGATGTAGCCAAGGCATTGTCTGACATGATGTAGCCAACGCATTGTCTGACATGATGTAGCCAACACATTGTCTGACATGATGTAGCCAACACATTGTCTGACATGATGTAGCCAACACATTGTCTGACATGATGTAGCCAACACATTGTCTGACATGATGTAGCCAACAAAATGCATAACCTCTTATCAGTCGCCATCTACGTCATAACTGGGGGAACACAGCCCCTGTTCTTTTTTTGTCTTGGCAGAGACACCCGGGGAACAAGATGAAGTAGTCAAGTTTTTAAGTTCTTTACGTTGATATCACATTTCCCACCCCACGAAGTTAATTAACCAACGTTAGCGTAATTCCACCGGTAACCAGTAAAAACAGAAACTTAAACCAGATTTTAAATCTAATCCAGTATTAAATTTGTAAAACATTGACCCAGACAATTCCCAGCAGATGTTCTAAACTGCTGAACCCCACAGATACAAATAAGCAAACACTCCTCACACATTTAATTAGTTAATTTATAGACCCGTTGTCTGTCACGTGTTACCTACATAATCCTGCACATCTTCCTATTGTGGGCCTTCTACTTCGTGTCTATGCCGTATGGCGATTCTTGTTATTTTTTATTTGTGTCATTTTTTTATTTTTTCTTCTTCAAGTACCAAGCTGAGTGGCGACGGAGATCATGTCTCTCCACAACTTCCTGTCTCCAGTACAATTTATCAATTCTGCTGTTGACTTCTTTCCATGCCACAATGTCAAACTGTCCAGTATTTGCTCTCTTTGTCTTCCCCTATCTCTTTTTACACGCTTTTACTTAACTTCACTTTCATGTCTTTTTCACGTCACTTTCAAATCTTGCAATCGATTTTTCAATCACTTCCAGAAGAGCAAAAGCTCTTAAACTTGGCATAGTTGTGTATTCCCGATGACAATACAATAATCAGTCAATTATTTAATAATTTAATATTGTAATTATGACATTATGAGTAATTAAAGTTTTTCGTAAAGAAATGTAAACAAATCAGGGGGCATAATCAAGTTAATTAAAAATTTAAGAGTACGTGGTGTGCTTTATTTTTTTCTATGCGTAAAACAGGGCAGTACAAGTGTGTAGCTAAATCAAGGGAAATAATCCAAATTATAAAATTATGAATCAAGGGAAAGTCGAGTTCGATCTCTAGATGACCTTCAAATTGAAAAAAAATTGATTGCACCAAATTAACAGGCACAAAGCCATGTACTATTGACTCTCTAAAAGAAATGGATCGCTTAAACAATTTTAGACCAGATTTACAATAAGTAAAAATATTGTTTATGTTTTAGTATGTCATAATTTTTCTAACACTAAAAAGAATAAAATAAAAAAAATAAAAAATTGTTTAAACACACAGGCTTTTAATGCACTAAAAACCCCAAAATAATTTTTAAAGCAGTTTATAGCTTGCAGTCAAATAATGTAACATCAAATTGACAAAAAGCGTGGGGCGCTGATTCTGCATGAAATTAATTTCTGCTTTATACTTCATTAGACACTTATGGATAAAATATATGTTTAGCTCTTAAGCGCCCCATGCTTTTTATTCCAACTTTCCTCTTCTCATAACATGTCTCCCCCCCCCTTTTCCAAGTGAATTGCTTCTTTCTAACTTGTGAAATAATTTTCATAGCGCATTGCCCTCTTTCAGGACATCCACATTACTCTTTTTTGGCTGTCCATGGTATTTTTAACATTCTTCTGTAAAACCACATCTCTGTGGTCTCAAGTGCCTTCCCTACTTGTTAACTAATTATCCATGGCTCACTCTCATATACCATGATTGCTTCTATACAACTTTGAAGAACTATCTTTCTTAGGTATTTTTTTTCATACGTTCTAATTTTTTTAGTTTCATGAGATGTCTGCGGGTGTGCCGATTTCTCGTTGTCGAGACAATGATGCGGTCGAGGGTTTGACACGTGCTAGCCGCACAGCGATGTACTGTTCCTTCCTGTCTGATTGTCTTTCGTTATTCTTTTCCTCTGCGCTGCGTGCAGAGCAAGGTGTAACCATTGCAGCTGGTTCCCTTACTAGAAGCCTGCCCCAAGCATTCACACACTGTTGCAACTGTGGATTCTGTGGCAATGTTTTGCTTGCTGAGTTTGCAGCTCCATACAGAAGCTGACAATAGTCGCCTTATACGAAATGCCTAAGAGTGCAATAATTCTGTTGTGTGTGTGTGTGTGTGTGTGTGTGTGTGTGTGTGTGTGTGTGTGTGTGTGTGTGTGTGTGTGTGTGTGTGTGTGTGTGTGTGTGTGTGTGTGTGTGTGTGTGTGTGTGTGTGTGTGTGTGTGTGTGTGTGTGTGTGTGTGTGTGTGTGTGTGTGTGTGTGTGTGTGTGTGTGTGTGTGTGTGTGTGTGTGTGTGTGTGTGTGTGTGTGTGTGTGTGTGTGTGTGTGTGTGTGTGTGTGTGTGTGTGTGTGTGTGTGTGTGTGTGTGTGTGTGTGTGTGTGTGTGTGTGTGTGTGTGTGTGTGTGTGTGTGTGTGTGTGTGTGTGTGTCTCTACATATTATTAATGATAGTATACGGGGACTACCACCCAACGACAGTTTAATGTACAGCCTTTCTAACAATTGCCAATCAACACGGACCAATACACTGTTTCATCATCATGTACTTTGTCGTTCCCTATGGAGCAGAGAGTCAACACTACAGCAGGTTCCCTTGCAAGAAGCTTGCACTCTTGTGTAACAGTGGTAACTGGGAATATTGTGGGTAGGAAATAGGAAGGTGTATGGGTTATTTATTGTTGTGAGTTTGTTGTGTTAACTTTTGTGAAGGATTTATGCGTGATGTTTGGCAGATAGAGGTATGTGACGGTATTGCCTCCCCTGCTTTGCAGTGGTGGTCCAGCAGTGGCCAAAATCTAATATGGGCTTCAAAGGTGTCTACCTTCTCACAAGATTACTCTTGGCAGAGATGTAGATTGAAGTGTAATGACACTTCTATCACAAAGTGAGTCTTCACAAGATACCTTTTTTGTAAAGAATTAAGCAATGATTAATTTTAGCTCATTAAGCCCCCACCTCTGATTTACTCAGTGGAATTCTTATTATTCTGGCATAGCTCTGTTTAGAGTGTGTGTAGTAAATTGACTGAGACAAACATGCAGTAACTTTAAAATGATTAAATCGAAGTTAAGTTTGTAAAATTACAAATAACAAAATTTAATAATCACTTAAGTTTTAACAGTTTGAAATAATTGAATAGTTTAGAAGAAAAGTTTCACCATTGATTGATAATAATAATAATAATAATAATAGCCCCTTCAGTCATAACTGACTATGGGAATGCGCCCCTGAGGTGACAGCCCTCAGCTGCTTATTTTCCTGGTGCTCCTTTCGACGTTTTCTTCCCTCCTCTGCTTCTTGTGTGAGCCTCTCTTCGCCCAATCTGAGGTGGTGCCGTAAATAGCATCGCCACTTAGTGCGATCGGCAGCTTCATCCTCCCATGTTGCTGGATCCATGTCCAGTGCCCTCATATCTCTCTTGCACACATCTTTGAACCTCAGCTGTGGTCGCCCAACTGTTCTCTTGCCATCTGCTAATTGTCCGTAGAAGATATCTTTTGGGATGCGACCATCTTCCATGCGGCGAACATGGCCAAGCCAGCGAAGTCTGCGCTGTCTAAGCAGCGTATACATACTTTGAAGGCCAGCACGTGACAACACCTCGACATTTGTCACTTTATCTTTCCACGAGATGCCGAGGATGCGGCGTAGACACCGCAAATGGAAGGTATTGAGCCTTCTTTCTTGCTTAGCGTAGGTCGTCCAGGTCTCGCTGCCATATAGGAGTGTGCTGGTGACGCAGGCATTATATACCGCAGCTTTGGTCTTCATTGTGAGTTTAGAGTTTCCCCAAACACGCGATGTGAGGCGGGCAAAGGTAGCTGCGGCTTTGCCAATGCGGCTGTCGATTTCTGTATCCAGTGAGAGTTTGTCATTGATGGTAGACCCTAGGTATGTGAAGTGGTGCACCACTGTCAATTCATAGTTATCGATAGTGATAACTGGTGCAGCACCCACATCCTGACTCAGCACATTCGTTTTCTTTAGACTTATTGTGAGGCCAAAGTCCTTGCATGCTTTAGTGAAGCGATTCATCAAGCTCTGAAGCTCCTGTTGGCTTTGAGTGACGACTGCAGCATCATCAGCGAACAACAAGTCTCTTATAGTGACCCTTCTGATTTTTGTTTTTTTGCCTTCAGCCTTGAAAGATTAAACAGACGGCCATCTGACCTAGTGGGAAGGCATATTCCTTCAGTTGCATCTCTGAATGCATGTTTCAAGAGTAAGGCAAAGAAGATTCCGAAGAGGGTCGGAGCCAGAACACA
Source organism: Oreohelix idahoensis (assembly GCA_024509875.1). Lineage (NCBI taxonomy): Eukaryota > Metazoa > Mollusca > Gastropoda > Stylommatophora > Oreohelicidae > Oreohelix > Oreohelix idahoensis. Next base: position 87,206 of record JAMPIV010017872.1, read on the forward strand.
GCCTTGTTTAACGCCACTTCGTATATCAAAGGGCTGTGACGTGCTTCCAGCATATTGGACTGTTCCCTTCATGTCGTCATGGAATGACTTTATCATTTCCAGCATTTTAGAAGGGCAGCCTATTTTCAGGAGGATTTTAAAGAGTCCATCCCTACTAACCAGGTCGAATGCTTTTGTGAGGTCTATAAAGGCGATATATAATGGTCTTTTCTGCTCTCTTGATTTTTCCTGAAGCTGGCGGAGAGAAAAGATCATGTCTGTTGTTGATCTGACATAGAGACGATAAAACAGAGTTCATTTTGGAAACGCACATTTTGCACTTAGCTGCCAATAGTAGTTTCTGTTCCCGCTGATGGGTTCTGTTTACACTGCTCTCGCACGTCGCTGGTCAATGTTGTAGGGTGTAGCTCGTTTCCCAGAAATGTCAAGGAGAATCTACAAAGTTGATCCCTCGTATTAAAGCATAGGGCACTATTCCCTTCTTGTTCCAGAGATAGTACTTTTCCAATTCTGGCTCACAGACTTTTTTGCTCAGATGGATAAAAGAGAATTGAATCGGCCTCTTCTGTGGTGTCCTTTCTTTAATAAGATAATTCCCTCTCTGACTCCGTGTATTTCAGTTTCCTCGGATATTCCGGTTTTCGTTGCTTAAAATTTCCTGGGCTGAATTGTAAGTCCTGATGAATACTCCAATAAAAGATGTCCGGTCTGATAAATGGAAATTCTGACTTCTAACTACTGGCAAGTCTGGTGTCTTTGGCAAGCGTGAATCTTACAGTCAACTAGACTGACTGAAGCGTCAGGTTATATTCACTGTCCTACCCCGCTCTGTTTGTTATGGAGCTCAAATGATCAGCCAATCTGATTTGAATATTTTGCATGACTCATCTAGTGCAAATTTCAAACATTACTTTTCTGAAAATGGGCTGTAAACATCCGATTGCCCTGTGTACCAACTCACGAACGCATCGGTAACCACACACGACAATATGTGTAAGATGTGACAAATTATTACTTTTATGTAATTATTACTTTCATGTAAAGTAATCTCTTTGTAACAAGGTGTACCGGAAACGATTATGTCATGCTTGGCTGTCCAGACTGTGTCGCACAGACGATTAATCTCTTATCAGTCGCGCCCCCTGGCCTAATCTTAGCAAAGCTTTGCCGCACCCTGGCAGACGCGATGTATTATCACCAACAAGGGGTGTCAGATGTTTGAACAAACAAACTCTCTGCTACATAGCAAACAGAAAGAAAAGGGTGCGACTCGGAAAAATTCGCAACACAATCAGTACAAAAATGTAACTGATACTGCCGTAGTGAAAGAGATCGGAAAGAGGACCACCAAACCCATCTTGTGACAAGGTATGGTCACTGTTCTCGTGTTTTAGGTGTGAGTGAGTTAACAGTGAGTCGGCTGGAATAGGTAGATTTTGGGGCAGTCAGCTGAGAGATTTGGATGTGTAAGGATGTGGTTTCAAGTAGAGTTGTGAAAATGGTAGAGGAGCCGTTTCTGTGTGATTCGGGCAGTTGTGTGATTGAAATTAAGTGCTCTAGTGATATATGAGAAACGTATTTGAGTATGGGCATTGGTGCGGAGGCGAGAATACACCGCCCATGAGTTTCTGGTTTATGTTTGATCGACCAGAGGAGATTATTGTTGCTGTAGATGTACTGTGAATCTCATTACTCGTTTCATTAACTAAATTGTTGTACACAGCGTGTTATTTGATGACGTACGCATATGCAAGTTTCAGTGTGTAGTGTGTTGAAGTTTACCATAGTAGAGCACTTGAACCCGAGTATACGGTGTGTGTTACGCATCTAAAGACACCATTGTAACATGCACCAACGCGATCATATGCACCAACGCGATCATATGCACCAGCAGCAGTGGTTTTTGCAGCACTGTGTTTTGCTTGATGTTGCCAACACCATACACAACCTCATATAATCCGCCATTAGGACATACCTGAGGGAAAGTTTCGTTGTCTTCACACGGAGTCCCGGGAACAACACGAAGTAGTAACGTATTTAATTACTGTACGAGGGGCGTTCAGAAAGTAATGCACCACATCGTTTTTCTCAGCTAATAATGAAGATAGAAGCATGAAATTTTGCACACTTCAAATATGGCATGTGCCAATTGTGTGCACCAAATTGCACAGCAACCGGCCAAATAATACGGCTGCCGTAAACCGTTGAAATGGAGCGTGTTAGCAACTTGCGTTATAAGCAGCGAATTGTGATAGAATTTCTCGTTGCAGAGAAGGAAACTGTTGTGAACATTCACAATCGTCTATGTGATGTGTATGGAAGTTTTGCAGTCGACAGGAGTACAGTCAGTCGCTGGGTTCAGAGAATCAAAGAATCAGGAAGTGGAGATATGGAGCTGCTTGATCGGCCGCGCTGTGGACGTCCTGCCACAGCCACCAACGCAGAAATGTTGAAATGCGCTGAGGGCATTATTCTTACTGATAGGCGAATCACTACTCAACAATAGGCCTTACAGCTGTCAGTCAGCATTGGTAGTGCAAATGCAGTTATAAAAACTCTCGGATTTTCTAAGGTTTGCGCAGGATGGGTTCCTCGAAGTCTCACAAATGACCACCGATTGCAAAGGAAAGCAATGTCTTCTGAATTGTTGGAGCGTTTCAATGCTGATGGAGAGACCTTTTTGGCTAAGATCGTTACAGGTGACGAAACCTGGGCACATCATTTTGAACCTGAGACAAAAAGAGTCAATGGAGTGGCATCATCCGCAATCACCACGAAGAAAGAAATTCAAGACAATTCCTTCAGCTGGAAAGGTCATGATCACTGTCTTTTGGGACATTGAAGGTGTGATTCTTGTGGACGTTATGCCAAGAGGAGAGACAATCAATTCGCAAGCTTACATTAAGACATTGAAAAAACTCAATCAACGTTTTCGCAGAGTTCGGTCGCACAAGAATCCAGCAGACCTGTTTCTTCTTCACGACAATGCGCGACCTCACACAAGTCTGGCAACACGGGAAGCAATTACCAAATTGGGTTGGACTGTACTACCCCATCCACCCTATAGTCCCGATTTGGCACCCTCTGATTTTCATCTATTTGGTCCACTTAAAGATGCACTCCGTGGGACAAGGTTTGAAGATGATGAAGGAGTGATTCATGCAGCGAAGAAATGGCTACATGATCAAGACAAAATCTGGTACGGGCTAGGAATACATGCACTTGTTTCGCGCTGGCATAAATCCGTACAAGTTGATCGGGATTATGTTGAATAATACCGATGTTTACATGACATATCCATGTATATTGTGTATAAATTTCATACTTTTTGAATAAACAGCTCCTGAGAAAAACGATGTGGTGCATTACTTTCTGAACGCCCCTCGTACATTGGTATCCTCGCTGCCTTGCTGACTTTTCCTTCCCTAACTCTAAGTCAGGTATCCATTTACAGCTGGGTAGACAGCTCCAAAAAGGCAGCGAGGAAGGGAACTGGTCACCCCACCTATCGATGCTGAACCTAGTATAATAAATTCTCTAACACTTCACTACCCTACGTCAATATCTGCTATGGTACGACTACCTTTACCCTTTACATTGGTATCATATTTTTCCAAACTACAAAGTTAATTAATGAAAGTTACAATTGTCCCACCTGTCGTCTGGCAAACAAAAATTCTGAAACTGGACTCCAGTAATCTTGTCAAGTAATAATTGGTAAAACAATGACCCAGAAACTCCCCAGCAGACTTTCTAAATTGTTCAAGTCCACAGAGACAAATTAGTACACACACACCTTACATACTGAAGAAGTTAATTTATAGTTACGTTGTCTAGCACCTGGTACGTACTAAATCCTGCACATCTTCTCATTATGTGAGGTCTACTTGTCCTTGTATCTGTGTCTCTGTCGACTAGCGATGTTTATTATGCCAATTTTTATTTGTGTATTTCTTTTATACATTATTTTTTAAATTAAATTTCATGAGGTATCTACGGCTATGTCGATTTCTCATCGTCGAGACAATGCTAATTGTGTAGTGGACACTATGTACACCCAGACCACTAAGTCTTCTTTTATTTAGACATCCGCTCTAATATAACCGACGAACGTTGTGTCCAGGTTGAACGCGACGTGCTTCGTCAAAACGAGACAGAGCTCCAATTAAATAAAAAATTATGTAGTCGAAAGTTTGACCAATTGTAGTCGCATTTAAATGTCTGTTTATCTCTGTTTGAATGTATGTCTTTACGTAATGATAACTTCCTTGTTTACGCGACAGGTGTTACTGTTGGACGTTTCACGGATGGCAAGAAAGAGAGAGAAGATCAAATTAACCAGTGATCAAACTCGGCTTTCTGCTTGTGTTTGCATATGTGTGTGTGTTTGTGAGACAGGCCTGGCGAGAAAGGAGCGTCAGGGGCTGCAACCTCAATCCAAAAACTACACAGTGGCCCAGATGAGAGGGGCGGGGAGTAAGGGATGAGTTAATAAAATTCCGCCAAAATCACTGGCTCAAAGTGTTTAAGACAAAAAAAAAAAAGGGATTGTAGTTAGTTTTAAAAATGAACTATACGCTAGAAGCACGGGGGCGTTTCAGGATAAACCATCGTCAGCCAGAGAGACAAACAGGGGAAAAAAGACGAGAAATATAGACAAGCTGTGAGAGATCACTGACAAGGGTATGTGAAGTTGTTCGATATCACCGCAACCGTGGATATGCACGTATCCAGCCTGCTGTAGTGTCATCGTCCTTATTACTCTACCTACCTGGGGAACGTTACGTCTTCGTTCTGCAGTATTTGTTATTGACTACATACTGCACGGAGTTCCTGCCGAGTTCCGACGTCGTCCTACCTTACCGATGTGTCTTTCCAGAGGATGTCTTCCTATGCCTCGATCGGAGTCTGGATATCAGTACCGCTTGATGAGATGCGGTTCCTGGAGACTGCTGTGCTGCTGAGGGCCTGGAATCTACTGCTGTGAGAAGTGACGGAGTGTTTCGAGCTGTTCTCATATATTACACGCATTATTGCGCCAAAGGACTTAATTGTTATTAGCTGGCACGTATACTACTGAAGAAGCAGTGTGTTGAAGGCGATCTTCTCTGTTGTTCTGGAACATTCAATTTGACAACAATGTTCCATATAATGTCAATAAAGTGGTTATAAATTCTGGCCATGTTAGTTGAGTTCTTATATGGTTTCATTCAAGATTTTCATCGTGTCAATTGGTGTTGCTTTACGCGAATGCGGGGTGGGGTAGAAAAACGTGTGAGCAAACATTTGAAAGTTGCAATTATATTGAACTTGTAATTCCATTGACGTGATAAGTCGGTTCATTGAGTCCATACATTTATTCACAGTGATACATACATGATGATCAATTCCAATAGGGGTAGAACGTAAGTCCATATAAGTCATGCATAAATTAATCAACAACGTAGACTGCTGGTTATGTGTCAATGTCCGTTATGAGGATACAATGCAGTATTGTCGTCAGAACATCACAGCTATATGCACGAGCAGATAGACATGGCTACCTGCCGACAGTGAGACTGCGAGTCTGAATATATTCATACGAATTTGACGATTATTCTCATCCTTCTGAGGATTCTAGTTAAATACTAACCTCCAATAATTTCCCTCTTATATAGAGTTTTAGGACTGACCCTGATCCATCAAAAATGCACATAAAATGGCTATATCCTGCCATTAAATTGGAAGGTTAGAAAAACGCAGCTATTCAGCTTGGCGGTCAAGTAACAAAGGGTCACGTTTCTTAGTTACCGACTGTGTCCTAAACAACGCTATACACGTCATAATCGATCGTGTATGAAGCGTTCAGTAATTGAAACATCTATCGCAATATATTAAATGTCTTAACCTTTACAATTGCACGTCTGGTAACCTTTAGCAGACGGCGTTAATATCATATACCGTAACACAGTGTCATCCGGACAATATTGCGTCTACGGTCTTTAGTCTCGCTGTGGATAGTGCTGCATTAGCACCGTGGAGAACTTTGCTTACTTTTTGGATGTTGTTCGTAAAGACTTGTTTGTGTTGTCGTCATCTGTCATCAGCTGTGACTGAGGAGCTACGTGGAAGTGCATCACTGGAGTCATCGCCGGATCGTCAGTTAAGTTATCATTGAGTAGTCTTATATGTTAACCTGTTGTATTTGCTTCATTGCTTGTTTCTCCTGTGTCTTCGTTTTATGTATTATCTATCTGGTCCAATTTATTGTACATTCTGTTCTGGTAGACAGGGGGACCATTCGGTAGGGATCGTGTTAAGATAGTATATAGCGGGAAGCATCTTTCTTTTCTGTTTAAAACGTCTGTGCATTGAGGGAATTTTTATTTTATTTTTCTTTTCTTTGTGTTTTTTTTTCTCTGTTGTAGATACTTAGCTGTTGACTTTATAGGATGTTAGGGGGTTATTTGGGGTCTGTCTCTATATTTTCCTTCTACTTTGGGGTATTATTAGATTCATAGTGCAAATATTTAGATGAAAGGGATGACTCCAGTCTTGTACAAACATGACTATAGCCTTTCACCTAGAGTCCATGTGGGATCGTCGCTATTTTTGTGACTTAATTAATCCCTCAGAGATGGACCGTCGAATTGAAGTGAATTGAAGTATGAAAGTTACGTAAATATTGACCTTCGGATGAGTTTCTGTGTTGACAAAAATGGACCAAGTTAGAGCAGGGGAGAGAGAGAGATATCAAAATTTCGCCCGCACAGTAAAGGTAATGCAATACTGCCGGAGTGGAAATGAGAGCGCACAAACCGTTTTCTGACATACTGTCACGCTAAATGTTTTAATATCGTCACGTGAAAGATTATTACCGTTGCGCAAAATATTTATTACTGCCGTACCAAATGTTTATTACTGTCACGCGAAATGTTTATTACCATCACACCACATGTTTATTACTATCACAACAAATCTTTATTACCGCTACACCACATGTTTATTACTATCACACGAAATGTTTATTACTGTCACACCAAATTTTTATTACTGTCACATCAAATTTTTATTACCATCACACCAAATGTTTATTAGTATCACACCAAATGTTTTTTACCGCCACACCAAATATGTTTTACTGTCACGGCAAATGTTTATTACTATCACATCAAATGTTTATGACCTTCACGTCAAACAGTTCATTCACATTTTTGGGGATTGCTTATGTTGTCCCGAAGTTTAGAAAGGTTACACAAACAAGGCACGCGCATTAAGGAAGTGGGAATGGGACGGCTTTGCCGCGAGAGATTGATGGAACATAGATACTGAGTAAGGACTCAGTGTAGAATCAAAGTTTGTGTAATATATCTACGGAGGTTTGTTATATGTCATTATTATTATATCAAAAAAAGTTTTTTTTAATAAGTTGGCGTCGGGATGAACCCCATTGCCCTATTAAAACTAGCCGCCTCTGTGCCTAACCTTTGAGCCACGTTGGTCTTTGATGGCCGCTCTCAAATCGCAAAGATTGACATGTTCTTAATAGGTGAAAGCGTCTAAAATAACACACCAGACTTGAGCATCGCCGCACAAAATGAAAGATGTTCGTTCGAAATAAATAAATAACATTTGATGAGACTGAGTACAAGACGCGGAAGTCGAGGTAATATTCTCCTTTGAAGTTATTGGCTTCAACATCAGGTACATTAGCTTTCGAAAATACACTGTGTCAGCTTCATACACAAGGTTTGGCCTGTTTACTGGGCTGCTTGTTTAGATCAGGAGTAGGCAACCCAGTAGCTAAAGGATCTACTTTAGATAAATGGAGCTGTATAAAGATCCACTTTGAGAAAATCACGTTAAATTTTAGGTTCCAGAATATTTAGAATGTGGAATAAGTGTCGCCTATATTTAACTGTACCAACGGGCTGATCACCCGTTTGCCAGTCTAAGCTGCGGACTCACCTGTTGTCTTCTAGAAAATCTGAGAATATGGTCCTGATGAATAGGATGAGACACATGCAGGTGGAACAAAATATGAGAATACTGGCTTTGGATATTGCACAAATTTAGAAAACCAGTCCATATTTCAAGGTAGCCTTTTGTTCTGGAATCTCAAGGATGAGTGAAATAGTGAGAGACGAAACATTTTTTGTTTAAACGACATAGGACAGCTAATTAGACATGCGTGTCACATGGGATGAAGAAGACATAGGAAGACATTGAACAACTGGCATATGACAGAACGAGCTACCAAGCACTTGTTTGTACGACATGCATGAGGAAGTAATAGACCTACCCTTTCTGTGTCTCTTCAGAGATCCACCAAAACTACACGGGAACCAAATGAAGGCCAGCAGATGTATATATCGGGAACGAATGAACGAACGAACGAACGAACTTTATTTTGAAAGGAATTAGAATTGGGCACTCACGCCAGTCTGACATTCTCCTCTTTTGTCTTTCATTCTGTATCCCGATACACATTCATGTGGCCAAACCGTAAACAATTAATCTACATTTTTGCTTGTATCATGAATACTAAAACAGCTGATAAACACACTGTCGCATTTTTTATTAAGTCAAGGAAGATGAGGTGAACTGCGGTAAGACGTGAGTACAATGGTTGGGAATGAAAAGAGATCGAAAAAAGGTGATTCGCCTTAACAAGGTAACATTTTGTCTTTTGTCCTCGCAAGACGAATCACCTTTTTTCGATTTTTTTATTAACATATTGCATCCGAGCATAAACTTACCAGAGGATTTATCACGTGACTTGTTTTGGCCAGTACTGTAGGTATGGCCGACTGAACTGGATGAACATCGAAGTGTGGTACATAGGCAAAGCAAATACTTAAGACTGAATAAGGCAACCAGACGATCAGGAAGCATACGCACATCAGCACTGTTATCTGAAAGTGTTGTTTTTATGGTTTAAATATTATTATTGTCAGTAAAAGTGAATGACAAACTAGCATACATTTCCCTCTAACAGATACATAACACTTCTTCTAATTCTTCAAGTACCATGTCTGGTGGCATAGGCGATCATGTCACTACACACCTTTCTGTCAACAGTATTATTTATCAACTTTCTTGTTAACTTCCTTCCATAACATGATGTCAAACTGTCCTCATCTTATCTCGTTGTCGCCCTCTCTATCTTTTTCCTTCAACCTTTCCTGTTGTCACAATATACCTCAGCCTCCTTTTTCCTTCAACCTTTCCTGGTCACAATATACCTCAGCCTCCTTTTTCCTTCAACTTTTCCTGTTGTCACGTTATACCTCAGCCTCCTTTTTCTCATAACATGCTCAAAGAAAGTGAATTGCTTTATTAAAGACTACAAAAACATGCTTCTGGGCAGAGTCGTTGTAGACAATAGCAATACACGACAGCAACAAAACTAAATGTTAGCATGGAAATCAATAAATCAAATATAACATAAACATATGAATCTTTTGCTCAATTATCACGTCAGTCATGTCATGTCATGTCATGTCATATGGTTCTGAGACATTGAGAAAAACAAAAATTTGGTATAGGTTTTAAGGACCATATTCATTACACACGGACAGCTCGATTAGTGCTTCAATCTCCTCCCTTAGACCACACAAGGAGAATCTTAGCACAGTGCACGAACTCCGTAGCACCTGCGAGGATCCCAATGTGTGTATACAGGAATCACACTTTCTACAAATATTTTTGTGGTGGGTAGGTTTTCCTCATTTTGTAAATTTCGCCAGGGCAGCGGCCATATGGCCTACTCTTTACGATTTCCAACTGCCGAGGGATTTATAACGAGCACAACGTTCTTTTGTTCGCCCATATCCAAGAAGGTCAGGCATCCGACCTCACTACCCAGGAGATGTATGACACCATTAGTACCTACTGGTTCTGAAAAAAATTTCCATATATTATATTGCCTGTACTGGTAACCGAATTCGGCACCTTTAGATTTGGAGGCGGAAGCCATACCTGTGAGCCACTTCGAACCCTAAAAGGGTTTAGAATTGGGCATGCAGGACAGTCTAACTTTCTGCCCTTCCCCCTCTCTCTCTGTCTCTCTCGCTCTCTGCGTCATCTTTGATACTATATCCATTCATTCTGACTGGGAAATAAATAATAGATAATAAACGAAAGATGTTTATGTAAGAAAGGCAAAAGAAACTGAACAGTAGGACATCGTAACATGACAGTCAGCCAAAACATCAAACTCCATAATTCTTGCCGTTTGTACGTCGGTCACATCTAAGGGATATGCAACTGTGGTTGAAAGTTAGACATTAATTGTATTGTTTCCCTTATATGTTGTAGTGGATTTTGATGGTATTGTATGGTTGATGTCACCTAGTGTGATGTATGAGGTCAGCTGTGAAGGCTCCTGAGATAAATGTAGATGTGAATTACAGAAGGCCCTTCTTGCTACCACTTACGACCTCACACATATCTTTTTTTCTAATGAATGTGGCTACGTTAAACGTCGAGGGTACTGATATGCAATGTGTTGTGGTAGTTTACACACACACACACACAGATATTTAATAAGTCTAATAATATTAACAAAATTTATGACACACTGAACTAACTCAGGCTGTTTTAGTTTTTTTACAAATTAATCTTTTTGATAAATTTATTTTGTTCTGAACCAAATGTTTAGTTGGTCAGAACATGAGAAATATTATGGAGTCATAAATTGAATGCAAAATCATGTTACATAATAGTTGGAAAATGTATAATTACTTATTTCAAATAACTGGTTAATAATAAATATATTAAGATAGTCACTGGAGAACGTTTTACTAGATATGCTGTTGGGATGGTGTCATCACTCCTAGTCTATGAATGCCCAACATTGTTCGTTGACTTAAGGGATAAATATATATAATTTAATTTCCCCACTGTCATGGCGTTAGTTAAGGTTGAATTAGGAATAATTTTGTGAAAATGTCGTTGGTGAACGTCCAGCAGGCCAGATCTGACTTATCTGCCTGCATCGATCCGGTACAGAAGTCTGGTGGCCCCACCTCTCCGTGCAGGGGGCAATATACGGCTGCTCAGACACAATGACGGACTGCTCTGGTCCACACTTGTATATATGTTAACACAGCATTTGACACCGCTTTGGTGCCAAATAAAAACTCACAGTTCAGAATTCAGAATTGAGAACACAGTTACATTTGCTAGCAAAACTCAGCTGAGCTGCTGGCTGTATGATGGCGTCCCACTTATAAAATTATATTCTTCGGGAATCAACACCACTTTGGATACGAACTGCGTCTCTGAACAGTCTTATGGCAAATGGCAAACTTTCACCTCTCTATCACACTACTATTAATTGCGTTGACCAATCGCCGACTTCCCCCCTAACTTTCAAATTGGCAACCAAAAGTCACTTCAGTCAAATCTCAGTCAAGTATGTATTACGGTCTGTTAGTCCGTCTGCCTCTACTTGTTTTTTCATAAAAACACACTTGGTTTTACATGCATTTCCTACACGAATCTGCTGTCTAAGTTATTTTTAGCTACAATGCTCCACCACATTCCCTCTCTTTAATTACAGTTTGAATTTATGTTGCAGACTCAAGGCCAAGATTTTGGTTACTTTTAGTGACATGGGTTAACAGTGCAGTCGCTTGTCTGTTATGATCAATACAGTCTTTTGTCAATATCTTCCTTATTATCTATCCGTCTGTATAATTGAAAGCATATTATTTCTCTGCTCAAGATGGGCTATCAAACTAGCTAGGTTTTATTTTCATAACTCTATTATTAAGAAAAACGTATTTTTTTCTCAAGTTTAAATTTTGAATGTTGTTCGAGATCCTTCCATCATGTGTTTTGCCGTGGCATTCAAATAAAGACCAAGTATCGAAAAACCGTCCAAGAAATGACTGTCTCGATCCAGCGCTAGTGTCCATTTCTTGTCCATTTCCTTACTTTAGGTCAACTCGGGACGTGAATTTTTTCCCTTTCACCCCCCTCCTTGCGTCTTTTTGCCGTTCGAACTTCAAACACGGTTCAGTCATATTTTCCTTTTTTGTGTCCTCCGTTCTCTCCCGTCTACAAGGGTAAACGTTTCGTCTGCACTTCTAACTCGTTAGTTTTAAATGGTGGTGGGAAAGTCTGGCGTGGGCGATCATGTCTCCTAGTATCTTACGCATTATTTTTAACCCTACATTTCTTCGTTAATTTTGGAGATATTTTAACGTTGTATCATTTGGACATCATCACATATGTACTCTCCCGAAAATAGTAAAACTCAACGAAGAAAAGTCGGTGTAGAACCCAGTTTCATTCCGGAAACGGATTTAACTCATCCTTTTGTTAAAAATAATCTTAAAATGTCTCCCAAATACGGAATGAAAACATCCGACCCTCTCTCGGCAATGTTTACAAATAACTTCATATTACCTTCAACTAAAGTAATGTCTTTGTAACAAGGTATACCGGAAACGATTATGTCATTCTTGTCTGTCCAGAAATGTGTCACTCAGGCGAGTAATCTAACTACCCGGCATATGCGCAGACAAAATTATTCGCTTACCCATCTGGTCGAGGAAGGTACATCAGCCTTATCAGCGATTAAACAAATTTACTGGGCGGCTTTAGTGCTAATCGGAAAGCCGGATGTCGGGCCCACCCGACATTTTCCAACATGATTGTCGGTTAATATTTTCTCATCCGTCTCCTTTTCCAGCAGGGATAAACGGGTAAACAAACAGACAACTTATGAGAGGATTGTAAGATGATTTGAAAGTACAAAATATCTGCATGGTAAAATGAAAAGAAAAGGGCCAACCACGGAAAGGCAAGTAATTTAGTACACACACAAAAATGGAACTAAATACTGTCGTAGAGGAAAAGAGATCGACCTAATATTATGTGACATTTCTCAGTCTTACATTCTGGGTCTGTTTTATGAAAGAAGCGGAAGCATGGAAATTAAATTATCATTAAGGGCCGCTGCGGCAGGAGTATGGAATCATCTCTTCTCGCAATTCCTCGCTTTCTTGAGTTGCCAATGAGCTCTTGTGGTCACTTCATCTTATGGCAATTGTCATTATCTGTTCTCTCTGTCTTTTTTCTGTTTCTCTTTCCCTCTGTATTTTCCGCTGTTAAGATGTGTTCAAGTGCGTCTCCTCTCACCTCATGTGTAATTAATTTGAATGTCTTCTTATATTTCATGTTATTATACAAGGTATTTCTTCGTTCGTTAGCTCAAGTGTTATTCGTTTTTTTTTAGCAATCGTAGTGTTTCTTAAATTATTTTCTTTGAAACTACATTTCTGTGAGTCGATGATTGTAGAAGATAACGGACATTTGAAAATTATGGCACGGAAACATTTCAACAACATAATTTTGAAGAAGGTGGAGTGGTTAGAGCGCTGCCTTCTCGCGACAAAGATAATGTGCTCGAAACACAGTGGCGTGACGATCCAGTCTACCAATCTGTAAACGGATACCCGACTTTGCTTTTGAGTTTGGGACGACAAAGGCAGGGAGGAAGGGACTGGTCACTTCACCTCTCGAAGCCGGACCTAATATACTGAAGTCTCGACCACTGCACAAACCTACGGCAGTATCCACTGTGAATACCTTGACCTTTGTCTATGAACAGAAGGCCCGTGTAGTTCACGGGTGTCTCTGAAGAGAAAAAGAGAAAGTAGGCCTACTGTATCATCTGGCAGTTCGTACAAGGGGAGACTAATATGAGGTTGTCCAAGGAACCAGAAATCTCATCATGTAAAACAAATTGCCACAAAACCCACCGCTGCAAAAGTGCGTGAATGCTTAGTGCGAGCTTCCTGCAAGGGGTCTAGCTGCAGTGGGGGGGGGGGGGGGGGTTCCATGCTCGGAAGGAGCGCTAAGGAAAAAGATGATTTTGATGACTAGATGGGACGTTGTGAAGAGATGATTTTCTACTTGGCATTATCTCAGATAGAAGTATGATGAAAGTGTGGTAAATTGTGAACATAGATATAACGAAGCTAGTGTTGATGATTATAGTTTAAGATATAGTAGAGGTAATTACGATGGACCTTGGAGGTTCAAGATATAATAGTGGTAATTACGTTGAACCCTGGAGATTTAAGGTATAGTAGTGGTAATTACGATGAATCCTGGAAGTTCAAGATATAGTGGTGGTAATTACGATGAACCCTAAAGGTTTTAGGTATAATATTGTTAATTACGATGAACCCCGGAAGATGAAGATATAGTAGTGGTAATTACGATGAACTATTGGGGTTCAAGATTTAGTGGTGGTAATTACGATGAACCCTAGAGGTTTTAGGTATAGTATTGTTCATTACGATGAACCCCGGAAGATTAAGAAATAATAGTGGTAATTACGATGAACTATTGGGGCTCAAGATATAGTAGTGGTATTTACGATGAACCCCGGAGGATCAAGATATAGTAGTGGTAATTACGATGAACCCCGGAGGATCAAGATATAGTAGTAATTACGATGAAATATTGGGGTTCAAGATATAGTAGTGGTAATTACGATGAACTATTGGGGCTCAAGATATAGTAGTGGTATTTACGATGAACCCCGGAGGATCAAGATATAGTAGTGGTATTTACGATGAACCCCGGAGGATCAAGATATAGTAGTAATTACGATGAAATATTGGGGATCAAGATATAGTAGTGGTATTTACGATGAACCCCGGAAGATCAAGATATAGTAGTGGTAATTACGATGCACTATTGGGGTTCAAGATATAGTAGTGGTAATTACGATGCACTATTGGGGTTCAAGATATAGTAGTGGTAATTACGATGAACTATTGGGGTTCAAGATATAGTAGTGGTAATTACGATGAACCCTGGAGGCCACACAGATGTAGTTTTACAGAAGAATGCTCAGAATATCATTGACGGACTAAAAATAGTAATGAGGACGTCCTGAAAATAGATAGTGCATAGAAATCAATAATAGATTGTGACAACAGGAAAGATGGAAGGAAAAAAAAACAGACAGACGACGACAAAGAGAAAGAACGAACGAATAAAAGAACTTTTTTCACAAAGGGTTGAGAATTAGGCGCGTAGGCCCGTCAGACATTCTGCCCTTCCTCTCTCTCTCTCATCTTGTATACTGTATCCTTTCCGTCCCACACGTTACTTTAAGCATTATTTAATGTCATGGAAACATTATAAAGGTAATATGACTGCATACATTTATAATATCCAATCAAGATCAAAACTATTACGTTTAAAAAACAAAACAAAAAAGAAAATAATGCAAAAAAAAAAGAAATTAATAAATCCAAACCCTCCATACAGTAAATTAGCCATTGATTTGAAACATAATCTGATTAGAGTGGCATATAACCAAAACTCATAAAATATTCGAACAGTTTGTTATTGAATGAGTTGGGACTTTGCGTGTTTTTCAGGATATGTGGAAGATCGCCCCAGAGTTAAGCAGCTTTGATTCCCATAGCAGATACTGCCGTAGGGCGTGAATAGTTAAAGTCTGGGCTAAACTAGGTTCAGCCTTATGAGGTGGGAAAGAGACCGAACTGTTTGACACCACAGAATGGACAGATGCCAGTTACAGAACTGATGAAAAGACGTGATCCCCAACGCATGCAGGCGGGACACTTGATCACTGTTGTTGATAGCGATGATGGTTGTGCTGATGAGGATCTCGATCAGTAATAACCGGAATGCCCTTCACGGTAGTTTTTAACAAGCACACTTTTACATTGATTGGTAATTTGATTAGAGCGCTTCCGTCTAGAGTTAAAGGTATCGGGTTCAAAACCAGTTAGCATCACACTCCAGTCTATCCAGCTACAAATAGGTATTTGAGTTAGAAATGCCAGAGGCAGCGAGGAAGTGAACCAGACACTTTCCTCATAAAGCTGGTCCTAATAAAGTGATGTATCTAACACTTCACCGCACTGCGACAGTATCTACTATGGAACTTCCTTTATCTTTTACCTTTACAATGTATCTTTTACCTTTACAATGTATCTTTTACCTTTACAATGTATCTTTTACCTTTACAATGTATCTTTTACCTTTACAATGTAGCTTTGATCCTTTTGACTCACCTTGACAAGTCTGCTCTGTCTCTTCGCCCTTCTCTTTTTCTTGCCCATCAGTCGCCCTAACCTGGCGGAGCTGGCATGCATATGATACACAACAGTTGAGTAGCACACCAACATGGTCAACAGCGGTATGGCCAACACACCAGTAAACACAGCTGTGACGTAACTGGATAGTAAATGTGGACAAGTGTACGGTTTCTTTGAAATGGACGGTACAGCAAGTAAGCAGATAACTGATATAGAATACGAGCTAGCATACTCGTAAAAAAAGACGTAGGAAGAATTAAAACAAATGTCTTAAGTATCTATATCTGTTAAGGTCAAAAAGGGAGGTGATCCTTTGTATACGGGTTGGACAGAGTAAATTAAGAGTTACATGACTTGTAGACTTGATTAACGGTGAATTGTTTAAATAAATATATGAAAGAAGTCATAGTGTACAGATAGCGTCGTGAGCGCTGTTCTGTATTGTAGAACTGTAAATAGTTCGCACGGCTAGTCCGTGGAAGGGACTGAGCTGTGTGAACAGCGAAGTCCCGTGACTGTTTTAGGCGGGAGTGTCCTTTGAGGAATATTGTGGATGTGCACCACTATTTATTAGGCTTAAGAAGGGATATGACGATGATTACAACTGCGGTCGTTAGTGTGCATCTTCTATAAGAAGTGCACCGCTATTTCGAACGTATTTGAGGCCGTATGTACAACTGCGGTGAACGCAGTTCTTTAAGGAACATGGTGGATGTGTATTTCTATGAGGTGTGCGCCACTAGGCGCTGTGATGGAGCTCGGTGGAGTGTGGGAGCTTCATGAATACCTTTATTTGATGCTATGTACTATATGCTGTATTTCGTCTGTGTCGTCGTCTGTGTTGTAACGTAAATAAACTGTTCTTTAAACGTTACTCATCGTTCAACGATACATGAATCCTTTGTGTGTCACTGTGATGGATGAATTTCTCAGTACACACTTACTTTGAACATTCTAGGCATAGTATCAGTAGTGACATATTTACAAATAGCCCTGGGTGGGCGTGGCCTATATAAGGAGAACACATTTACGCCTTTGTCACTGAATGACACAATGGCGTTAACATATCATTTGAACCATATCATTAGGTGGCTTAAAAACTTATATAAGTAACAACAGTCCGTTATTATCAGTGACAGTTTTCCTTTATTATCAGTGGAGGCCAGCATATACTTTATCAGCATTATATAACAACCAAATAGAGGTATCAATATCACATTTAGAAAATCAAGAATCTTGCTTGGAACTGGTTTTATTGAGTTTTAACGAAGTAAATATTTATAGTTTTACGCCAATAGGATAGTATGGCGCTCTCTCTTCCAAACCTATACACCTCACGGTAGAAGAGGAACGAGTAAGTAGTAAGTAAGTTGTTAATAATGAATTTTAAATTTTTTTTTCCTATTTCTTTTGAATAGATATAACTACAAATTAAAAAAAAAGAGAATACTATATTAATTTTTGTTTACTTCTTTTTTAAGGGATGTAATTTTTCCACCTCGCTTTTCAAGGGAAGCAATCATATTACAAAAAAGTGTCAGTGAATGTGTGCAAAAATTTGACATTTTAAACGATTTCTCCACTTCTTATTATTAAAAAAGGATATTTGACACTATTTTACTTGCTTTTCCGTTGTGCGACGTACCATCTAGATCGCCTATTCAAATCAATTATATCACTGTTCATTGCTTTGGGAACATTTAGATACCATCATTCGTCATAAAAGCATCATGATCGCCTTCATCAGAGGTAGCTACACTTCAATGGTCAGTGCTACAGTAATGTGTTCAAACAGGAAAGTAAATGTCTTTTTTTTCTTAAGAGCATCCGGCGTTGGCCCAATGAGGAGGGAGGCTTTGTATTTTAAAAAAATCAAAGATAAAGAGTATAGGGTTTAGTACACATTGAACTTGATGACCGTGATGGGTGCCTGTTTATTGTTATTTATTTTTTTGTTGAAAGTCAATGTGACGACTGTGGTTATTTGTTTCGTTCTTAATTGATTGTGTATGTGGCAGCTGTCGTTGTTTATTTCATGTTTGATTATTCATAAATCAGCTGTGGTCGTTTATTTTGGGTTTGATGATTTATAAATCAGCTGTGAATGTTTACTTCATGTTTGATTGTTTATGTGACAGCTATGAATGATTGTGCCAGCTGTGATTGATTATTGTACAGTTCATAGTCTATGTGACAGCCGTGGATGTTTATTTCGTGACTGATTGTTTATAAATCCTTGGATGTTTATTTCATGTTTGATTGTTTATATGACAGCTGGGGTTGATTACTTTGTGTCGCTCGTCTAAGTGACAGCTGAGATCTTAGTTCCGAGGGCTGAAGAGACCAACAAAAAAAAAAACTACTGCGTCCTCAAACATGTCGTAAAAGGCGACTAACATGAGACTGTACATGGTGGGGTTGACAACCTCGGCGTATAAAATTACTTACTGCAGAAACCGCCGCTGCATGAATTTGTTCTGTGACAGGCTGTCTCAAGGGGCCATCAGCATTCGTAATTTCTTATGTCAAAAAAGGAGATAAAGATGTGGTGGATTTATTTTTCGTTGTGACATGTTAATGTTACCGTTTTTATGTTGTTGTTGTTGATAGTTTGTCTGACATTTGTGATTGTTTATTTTGTTGATAATTGTTTATGTGACATTTGTGACTGTTTATGTTGATAATTTGTCTGACATTTGTGACTGTTTATTTTGTTGATAATTCTTCATGTGACATTTGTGACTGTTTATGTTGATGTTGATAATTTGTCTGACATTTGTGACTATTTTTTTTTTGGATAATTGTTTAAGTGACATTTGTGACTGTTTATATTGATGTTGATAGTTTGTCTGACATTTGTGACTTTATTTTGTTGATAATTGGTTATGTGACATTTGTGACTGTTTATTTTGTTGATAATTGGTTATGTGACATTTGTGACTGTTTATGTTGTTGTTGATAGTTTGTCTGACATTTGTGATATTATTTTGTTGATAATTGGTTATGTGACATTTGTGACTGTTTCTATTGATAGTTTCTCTGACATTTGTGACTGTTTATTTTGTTGATAATTGGTTATGTGACATTTGTGACTGTTTATTTTGTTGATAATTGGTTATGTGACATTTGTGACTGTTTATGTTGTTGTTGATAGTTTGTCTGACATTTGTGACTATTTATTTTGTTGATAATTGGTTATGTGACATTTGTGACTATTTATTTTGTTGATAATTGGTTATGTGACATTTGTGACTGTTTATTTTGTTGATAATTGGTTATGTGACATTTGTGACTGTTTATTTTGTTGATAGTTGGTTTTGTGACATTTGTGACTGTTTATGTTTTTGTCGATAGTTTGTCTGACATTTGTGACTATTTATTTTGTTGATAATTGGTTATGTGATATTTGTGACTATTTATTTTGTTGATAATTGGTTATGTGATATTTGTGACTATTTATTTTGTTGATAATTGGTAATGTGATATTTGTGACTGTTTACTTTGTTATTGATACCTGTATGTGCCACTTGAAACTGTTTACTTTTGATAGTTTGTGCGTTGTTGTTGTGTTTTTATAGATGATACTTTTTGTGACAGTTGTAGTTGCTTATTTTGTCAATGATAATTTATGTGACCATTTTGGTTGTTTATTCGGTTGTTGATAGATTATGATTGTCAATGGTAGTGAATTGTCACTATTACTGAAGTTACTTTTAATACTTACCTCTTCTTTTTATTTAACAAAAATGCAAAGCGGTAGCCGACAGATGTTGACAATGGGGACACCAAATACGGCGACTGGAATTATACTGTATTAAGACTGTTTTTACTCCTAGTTGTTTCAGTCCAATCTGACGACGAGACAGTATTTTTTGGTCCAATAGATTAGCTCTTCCACCCGTGTGTTACCGGGGCCCGAAAGGGGAGCAAAGAATAGTAACACTGCACCCTACCACGCATGTCGTAAAAAGCGACTAAGGAGGGTATGGGCATGGGGCTGTTTACCCCATCCCGTAAAAACTTCGCACAGTGGGCTGATCACCTGCTTGCCAACCAATCTGATTACGGAAACAATGATAGATTGTTTGGTCTGTTTTTGTTCCACAAAGACGCCACCAGGCGTGGTGGAAACAGCGATAGATTGATCAATTTGTTGTTGCCCTAAGACGCCACTAGGCGTACTGGCCACATACTGCTTTGCCGGTTGATGGCTAAGGATGGAAGAAGAAGAAGAAGAAGATTAGCTCTTCATTTGTCCGACAGCGAGTTATCCTCAT
The DNA here is from genome assembly GCA_024509875.1 of Oreohelix idahoensis. Lineage (NCBI taxonomy): Eukaryota > Metazoa > Mollusca > Gastropoda > Stylommatophora > Oreohelicidae > Oreohelix > Oreohelix idahoensis. Next base: position 107,562 of record JAMPIV010017872.1, read on the forward strand.
GTGACCTCATTTTCTTAAATAGCAGCAATCTCCTCAGTTAAAGTATCGCGGCTCAGTGCAAACAGAGTTTAACTTACTTACTTACTCGTTCCTCTTCTACTCTGGGGTGTAGAGGTTTGTCAGAGAGAGAGAGAGCACCATACTATCCTATCGGCTGTCTTCCTCCTGGCCAGGTTCCAATCTAGTCCTATGTCCTTTAGAGATTGTTTAATGTTGTCCTCCCAGCGAACTCTGGGTCGTCCTGGAGATCTGGATCCTTGGCTCTTGGTTTCCCGTATCTGACGTGGTAGCCGATCTTCTCCCATTCTGCAGACATGGCCAAACCATCGTGATTGGCACTGTTCTACTTGGATCTGCAGGTTTGGATTTTGAGGCCATGGCGGATCGCATGGTGGCGGACAATGTCTCTTCATGTTACTTAAACCACTTTCCTCAGATACCTCATTTCTAAGGATTGGAGCTATCTTTTGTAGGTTGTAGTCATTGCCATGATGAAGTTTTAACTGAGGCATAAAATATTTTATTTCGTAGTTATACAAATGTCGTGTTTTGGTCTGTCTTACACCACGGTCATATTTACCGCACGCAATACTATAGGAAAACGGACCGATACTAACAGCCAATGAAAACGCTCCTTTTGCTAGTGTGTATAAGGAAACCTTTTTAGGCGTAACATAGAGGCCCATTTTGTGTAAAGGATAGTAAGAATTTATTTAATTTCTTAAGAACTAAAGATGTTTAAAAGGAAAGATATAGATAGTTCAACAACGGGGATGTTACTTAAGAGGTAGGTGCAAAGACTTCCTCGAATAGTCGTTCATTTAAAGAGAAAAATCGTTTAAATTGACATCTATACATCAGGGTAGTCCCAAATTTAGTTAGTTAAAGTCTGCATAGATTTAATTGCATTTTGCTAACAAAACAATTATTAGATAGAACGGTAGAGACACATTGACAGTATAATTCTAACTTTAAGTGATCAAAATCGGTTCAGAATTAAGAGAGATAATAAATGTTAAAAATTTTGCTCATTGAACAAGCAGGAAAAAGATGCCTCGTTTTTAGATTCCTAACCCCGGTTTTTGGCCGTGTTCTCCGATACGGGGGAGCGACGGTATGAAATTGGTTGATTTGGAGCCACAACCTTTTTGAAACACTAAGCAGTACAGAAGAGAGCGGCAAAAGGGTGCTGTCAATTACTTTGCCACTGCATCTGCATAGCAGACCTAATACCTTTTGACAGCCTGTTACAGCTCATGTGTATTGCCTGAGGGTTTTATCCTGCAACTATAACACAATTCCACTGATCAGCCTATCCAGAGATCTTATCAAACCAATAAAAGACCAGTAACTACAAAAACAGTTTGAATGATGACTCATGAAGGACTTTAATAAACTAAATACCAACTTTACAGTCCAGTGAAAGTGACATATATATATATATTATATAAATATAAATAAATAAATATAAATAAATAAATATAAATAAATATATATATATATATATATATATATATATAATATATATATATATATATATATATATATATATATATATATATATATATATATATATATATATATATATATATATATATTAATATATTATATTATATATATATATATTAATGTAAAATAAATAATTAATATTTGAAATATAACTTTATCATATTTAACTATTGTGGAAATGGACATTCCATGTTTGTTTATTTTATCTTGTAAAAACATTTGAATTCTTTTATCAGTTTCCTAACCGAAAAGAGAAACGGTATAGGATCAATAAATTGTAAATAGATATAATCAGTCTTACTTAATTATTTAAATTGAGTTAAGGTTCTGTTGGTTATATATATATATATATATATATATATATATATATATATATATATATATATATATATATATATATATATATATATATATATATATATATATATATATATATATATATGTCGTAATTTTTAATCTGAGAGGGTGCTGATGAATATTGGTCCCTTTAGAGTGTAAAGTGATATTGAAGGCTCTGTGAGAATAAGAATTTAGGTGAATGAGGTAGTAGATTCACAAGCGCTGGGAAGGAGCAAGGACAGTCTCTTATTACGACAATATCTGTTTTCTCACAGACTACTCCTATCTCTCTTCTGCACAAACAATTGTGTCAGTTCCAGTCGCTCAGGCGCGCTCACCGATTTGGTGATTCTGTCGCTCAACGTACATGAATACAAACTACACAGATGGAAATGTTTGGAGTTTTAGGCCAACCGACAACCAACACAAATAAATATTCATACCTTTATTATCATAAAGGACTCACACAAAATTGTACATTTACAGTCAAAAATCAAAAAGTTACAGAATACAAATATAACTAGGGAAGAGGGGCTTTTGAGGAGAAATATCCCATCCACCGTTTCCCGTTTATATCTACTAACAGACAAAACCCGGTCCCAAAGACAAGAAAGGGGGGGGGGGGGGGGGGGGCGGAGATAGGCAATTTAACCAACTGGTAAATATATTACTCTGAGGCAAGGGGTTACAGAAAGAAGGGGGGGGGGGTGTAGAGGAAAGCTAGTGGAGCATGGTCTGTTTGCACCGTGAAAGAAGTACCATACAGAAACTCATGATGGCGTCTGATGCCATGAATCAGAGCGAGACATTCTATTTCAACGACACTGTAGTTGCGTTCCGCTTTATTCAGTTTCCGACTGCCATAGGCAACTGGAAATAGCATGTTCAGGTCACTGTCATCGGCTTGCAGCAATGTTGACCCGATGCCCTGACCTGACGCGTCAACTCTCAGTATGAAAGGTTTCTTAAGGTCAGGTAACCTTAGGATGGGGTATGCCGACAACTGTCCTTTCAAAGTGCTATACGCGTGTTCGCACTTTTGATCCCATATGACCTTATCAGGACAACCTTTTTTGGTGAGGTCAGTCAGAGGTGCTGTCAGTCCGTTGAAGTTATGGATGTATTTCTGATAGTATGCACATAGCGATATGAAGGAACGTACGTCTTTCTTCGTTCGGGGTCTTTTTGCTGCCACAATTTTCTCCACGTTCTTCTTAATAGGCCAACTGCATCCGTGAGAAATAGTATGCCCCAGGAAGTCTAACTGTTCAAACCCGATGAGACATTTGCTAGGTCTGGCTGTGAGACCCGTTTCCTGTAGTCTCCTGAGGAGCATAGCAACCGTAGCAATATGTTCTTCATAGGTTTCCGATGCAATTAATATGTCATCCATGAAATTATGGATATGGGGACTTTGCAAAGGCTCTAGAAGCTTCCTCATCATCCTGGTGAACACTCCTGGTGCGTTATGCAAACCGAACGGCATCACATTAAATGTGTAATGTCCTTCGCTAGTGCTGAAAGCTAACAAAGGTTTAATTTCCTCCTTGACCGGTATTTGATAATAACCTTTACTGAGGTCAATCTTGGAGAAGATCTTTGCTTTGCTGAGCTTGGTGAACAACTCAGAAACAGTTTGGAGAGGTTCGGGCTGGAATTCCGTTACAGCGTTTAGCAACCTGTAATCAATACACAGCCGAACTTCCTTATTGGGCTTCTGCAACAGCACTACACTCGAGCTGTAAGGAGATGTAGACTCACTGATCATTCCTGCCTGACGCAGCTTGTCTATTTCTCCGCGAAGTGCATCCGCTTTAGCGTATGGGATGGGGTAAACTCTGGTTTGAACAGGGGTCTCGTTTGTTAACTTCATATCAAATTCAATGAGATTTGTTCGACCAGGTACATCCGTTAAGACTGCACTGTACTGTTTTAGTAGAGCCCTGGTTTCTGTTTGTTGTTCAGGTGAGAGATTGTCGCCGAACTTGACATCTTTAAAGGATTCTGTGGGTTGCAGTGGATACTCCATGCAACCATCATCATCTTCCTCGTCTTCCGTTGCTATGGCGACAGCCAGGAGATGCTCGGAGGATGGCACCGGTCTTTCCAAATATTTCTTTAGCAGATTTATGTGGAAGACCTTCTCCTTTCCTTTGATGGAGATCTTGCAATTGGTACGTGAGATCTTTTTAAGGACGGTAAACGGCCCTTGCCATCCGATGCGAAGTTTATTGCTTCCGGTTGGGAGTAGCAACAAAACTTTCTCCCCTGGTTGGAGTTCTCTTTCTTTTGCAGCTTTGTTGTATCTTTTAGTAATTTTAGCGCGGGCTTTCTTAAGGTTGGTAGTAGCTAGATCCCATCCTAGCTTTAGCCTTTCCTTGAGCTCAGATACATACTTGCTTGCAGAGACGACTGTCTCGTCAGCCTTTTGGTCTGTCAGGGACCGAAGTAAGGCTTCTAATGGCCCCTTTATAGGTCTGCCAAATAAAAGTGTAGCAGGCGGGAATCCCGTAGACGCTTGGGGAACCTCTCGGTAGGCGAATAAGGCAGCCGATATATATAGGTCCCAGTCTTCCGGTTTCTCCTGACCCAGCTTACGTAACATGGTGGTGAGGCTGCCATTAAACGTTCCACGAGCCCATTTCCGGCCGGATGGTAGGGACTTGTGTGGATATGTTTGGCCCTCAAGATCTTAAAGATCTCCTCCATTAACAGGCTACGGAATTGGGATCCATTGTCCGTCAAAACTTGTTGAGGGAATCCCAACCGTGTAAAAATTTGCACAAGGGCTTCTGCGACATGCTTGGAATTAGTGCATGTTAGCGGTACAGCTTCGGCCCACATAGTGCAAGTGTCAACTAAGGTCAGGATGAACCTGTTCCTTCTTTTGGTCTTTTCCAGAGGACCAATAATGTCGACAGCAACCCGTTCAAATGGAGTCCCTACTATTGGCATTTGCCCCATAGGTACTGGGGGTGTCAAGTGCTTGGGTGCTACCCGTTGGCACTGGGCGCAGGATTTCACGTACCTGACAATGTCAGAGTTCATTCCTGACCACCAATAGTGGGTTTTTATTCGCTGAATAGTGGCGTTTTGTCCCATATGTTTGCTAAAGGGAAGAGAGTGCCCCATCTCTAAGATCTGGCTTCGGTACTGCGTCGGAACTAGGAGCTGGTTATTCCCCGTGTCCGGGTTTCCCGTTCTACGATACAATACGCCATCCTTAGAAAAGATGTCTCCGTTGTGTCTGGGGTCCTTAGCCATGGGCAGTTTTTTAAAGCAGAGCTCTAGAGTAGGGTCCTTTTGTTGCGCCTCCTTCAGTTCGTTCGGCAACAAATTTGGCGCAGGCTCCCTCTCCTTCTTGGCTTGCCCTCTTGTGGTTACCGCTGCCACAATCGGCTCCTTTGGTCTCCCAATAAACACATATCTACATCCCAGGATAACTGGGTAGATAGGATCATCCATAATGGCCGCTTTTATAACTCCTCTGACAAAATCAGAGGGTATTTCTACCAGTGCGATAGGCAGCGTCCTGGGCGCATCACTCTTAAACACTCCACTAAGTTTGACGGTTTCCTCTGTCTCCTGACCTGGTTTGACTAGGTGTCTAGCAACAATACAACTAAAACTTAATCCAGTGTCAAAGAGACAAGTGGTTGAGGTACCATTCAAAATTACAGTTCCTCGAGTTGAGGGTCGGTCCCCCTCAGGTTGAGAATCACTGACATTGACTCTACCTTTCGAGGCTGTATGCAAACATCCAACGCGGTTTGGACCGGTTTGTTTGCCCTGATCAGACGTTCCTGGTGTAGGGGTCTTTCCTTTTCCTTGACCTTGGTGGCCGCGCTGCCACGTAGGCTTGGTGGGTTGATCAGAATTGTTGTTGGGGGGGGGGGGGGGTATCGGGTTTTGTAGAATTTCGATTTTTCCTGGGGAGGTCTCTGGGTATTATTTTCTCGTTGGTTATAATTCTGAGAGGAATTAGAGGAATAGGATGACTGCTCTAGATTTTGTTTACGAGATGGCTCATCTGTGGGTTTACGTTTAGTGCTGGGAAGTTCGGCCATTGCATTGGTATAGCGTTCGGCCTTATTGAGTATGTCCTCAAGCCTGACTGCGCCCTGTTCAGCCAAAAATCTACGGGTTTCGTTTGACAAAGTTGCCTTTATCTGTTCCACAAGAACAAGTTCAAGTAGTCCCTCATATGTAAGAGGTAGGTCAGATAATTCAATGCACTTTGTCAAATAGCCCGTGAGACGTGAAGAGAATTGGGGGAATGTTTCCGTGCTCTCTTTTCGGCTGTTTCTGAAAATTTGCAGAAATTTTCGGGCGGTCTTTTCGAACCGCTCTAGCAAGGCCTTCTTAAGCATGTCGTAATCATGTTGATTCGGTCCCAGCTTTGTGTACACGTCATAAGCATTGCCTTTCAGTGACGTTGAAAGTTTGAGCGCCCAGCGGGTACTCTCTAACCCATAAAGATTCGCGAGCCTCTGGAATTTTTCAAGGAAGGTGTCAATGTTTTCGTTAGGGCTAGGAAAAGACTCTAAAGCGAAAGACATCGCAGTTAATTGGGCAGACTGAGTGCTGGAGAGATCCATTGTTTGAGACTGGGGCGAAGACGGCTCTCCATTATTTGAAGTAGAGGCACTCCGACTCTCTAAAGCCTTGAGCGCTAATTCATGTTGTCTTTCCCTCTCTCTTTCTCTCTCTCTGCGGGCTTCCATTTCTGCCTCAATTTTCTTCTGTTCCAATTGACGATCGTCCGCTTCTTTCTTCCTAGCTTCTGCCCTCTCTTCTCTCTCTTTTTCTTCCTTCCTCTCAGCTTCTGCCCTTTGTTTCTCTTCCTTCCTCTCTGCTTCTGCTCTTTGTTGCTCCGCCTTCCTCTCTGCTTCTGCTCTTTGTTGCTCCGCGTCATATATTTGCAGTTCCTGGGTGATAAACAGATTCGCGGCTTCTGTGTCTAATCCTGAGTCTTTCGCTTCCTGTCTCAAAATGGATCTTATCCTAATTCTCTCAGCCATTGTCAAAGAACTGGATGCTTCTAAGACTAGAGAATAGTAAGATGGAACAAGAAGGGGAAAAAAACTCCAAGCCGCTACGAGAAAAAAACAAAGTAAAAAATTTACTGAATGACCTCGTGTGTTAACTTATCGCCGTTATTATTGTCACTTAAGACTCGTAACGCAAGCAACTATGCCAATTAAATGGTAAGTTACACTAGAAAAGAATCTACTCTTACTAACAGTAGAGAAAAATTTATATTAAACAATTTAAAAGGAAAAAAAAAAAAAAAAATTTCCCAGAAAATGTTAATTCTCTAACAACAAACTCCGTCCCTGAAGACAATTTTTGAGATGAGACGTAGTTAACTTAATTTTTAAAAATCAGAACAATCCGTCTTTAGCTTAGCTCAACTCAAACGCTTCATAACCTTTAGTGATTGTAAAACAATCACGCAGTCCCAGCAATTATATAACCAAAAATTTTCAATTCCCTCTGCCAGAGAATACAAATGTGACAATCTTTTATTATCACTAACTGCCTGTTCCTGTGGAAAAAACAAACCTGTCTTAATTATTGTGTGGTTGGCCCAAAAATACTGAACGGCTTGGTCTAGGGGAAGTAATACTTTTAAAGATTATACCCTACTTCACAAAGACAATCAACCACACTCTATTTTAACTAAGTTCAGAATCTCGAACGAGCTAACCATATATTGTCGTAATTTTTATCTGAGAGGGTGCTGATGAATATTGGTCCCTTTAGAGTGTAAAGTGATATTGAAGGCTCTGTGAGAATAAGGATTTAGGTGAATGAGGTAGTAGATTCACAAGCGCTGGGAAGGAGCAAGGACAGTCTCTTATTACGACAATATCTGTTTTCTCACAGACTACTCCTATCTCTCTTCTGCACAAACAATTGTGTCAGTTCCAGTCGCTCAGGCGCGCTCACCGATTTGGTGATTCTGTCGCTCAACGTACATGAATACAAACTACACAGATGGAAATGTTTGGAGTTTTAGGCCAACCGACAACCAACACAAATAAATATTCATACCTTTATTATCATAAAGGACTCACACAAAATTGTACATTTACAGTCAAAAATCAAAAAGTTACAGAATACAAATATAACTAGGGAAGAGGGGCTTTTGAGGAGAAATATCCCATCCACCGTTTCCCGTTTATATCTACTAACAGACAAAACCCGGTCCCAAAGACAAGAAAGGGGGGGGGGGGGGGGGATCAGAGATAGGCAATTTAACCCACTGGTAAATATATTACTCTGAGGCAAGGGGTTACAGAAAGAAGGGGGGGGGGGTGTAGAGGAAAGCTAGGGTTCTCAATTGTCTCCCTTTAAATCAACAAATTTTACGGGAGGGGGGAATGAACACAGTTACCCAATCCCGCTAGGAGAGATCCCGTACAAGGAATATAATGCACCTTAGTATAAGGTCGAACTAATTAAAAGGGTAAAGAAAAGATAAATCTCCTTTCATTCAAAAAACACACTAGGGCTGGCCATCCCAACAAACATACACGCAGACTTACCGAAAGGTGAATTCTGGCACTTCATAGGAAATACATCACAAAAAACAGCACTAAACCTTGGCTTAGGTAAAAGTAATTTCTTCCGTGTACAGCCCCAGATTTTGCGGGTTGTTTAAGTTAACAAAGTGTCCCGAAATCGCTGGACGTTGAAGTTTAACGGTACTGTTTGTTTATTAGATAAAGTGCCTAAAGAAAGGCACAGGCACTTGGCTAAGCGTGAGGTATGGTGTGGTTCCTAAAATTGGCACAGCTGGTGGAGATAACTTCCTTTTTCCGTAATGTCACAAGTTAAGAAAACACTGAGGTAAGTTCTTCTTCGGGGGGGGGGGGGGGGTTCCACTGAATATGCGTGACAGACAGTGTTCAGGTATCGATGCTTTTTCTTCACAAATAGGGGCAGTGAATAAAATATGTTCTGCTTCCAGTTTCCTTTGAGGACTCTATATGAACTAGTATTTTTAAAGTGTTTCTTGAATGGCTTTTTTCTCAGTTACGTTCAGAGGAGCGGGGCCCATTACAGGTCGCCACAAGTTTAGCTTTAAAAAAGTTCATATGTTACTGGAGTTATCAAATTGAGTTTGGCAGAACTCTGTATATAGTTAATAATTGCTGGGATGCAGGTTGAATGATCGTTCGTCTGCACATAAAGAATACACTCCAATAGTCACGAAGGTAGATGAAATCCAGCAGGGATCCGACTATGCTAGTGTAACTAGGATTCTGTCAGAGCGAACGATAAAATGCAGTTTATCGGAGTTCTCTATTTATACTTCTCGAATGTAACTTGAATGGGGCGTGTTAAATTTTCGCACCTTTCTTGATCTTGAGCAAAATTCGGGGTACCTCGCCGATGTGTTAAACGTTGCGATTCCTACGTTTTCCCCGGTCTACCGATTTTCTTCCGTCTCAGGCTGCTCGCATAAGAGTGCGAAAATTTCCCGAGAAGCTAACTCTGTGAGCTGCAAGTCCCTGATTCTTTAGATCGCGGCCGCTCCACGTTGAATTCTGAAGATCAGCCTGTTCTTTGATGGTACCGCTGTTCTGAGAGCCGGTAAAAGTTACAACAGATGATCAGGGGTTCTAAAGTTATGAGAGGCCAATATTCTGTTATCATCGATCGAGTCAGGGAAATTCATTTGTCATACTTAGACGTACGTCACAATATATATATATATATATACATATATATATATATATATATATATATATATATATATATATATATATATATATATATATATATATATATATATATATATATATATATATATATATATATCTATATATATATATATATACAGTAGCTGTATCACCAAAATCTTTTATTACACTGCAGTGCATGTACTTCTTGTATTAATTATTTTTGTTAAGAGAGAGAAATGTTTTCAAAATAACATTACAAACGATTCAAAACCAGGCGCAACTTACGTATATATGTACTTGCACAGATGTAGCCCACTATTTAAAATAATGAGGAATCCTCTTTTGCACCAAACTGGATAGTCTCCTTTTGGCTGCTAAGTCCCGAATTCTCTTCAACAGCAGAAGCTGTGTAGGACAGCTGTCATCTTCTTGCTCGTACCAAGCCATCGCAGTTTCTAGTGCTATAAAGGCCTCTTCAGGACTTGGTCGACGTTTTGGTTTTTCTTCATAATCTACAAGTACATCATGTACTTCTGAGGTGTCTTCATCATCGGTCACTACATGTATTTGGTTTTCTTCTTGCACAAAAGACAAAATTTCTTCGTCATTCAAAAACTGAAAACCAGAATCATTATCATCTTCTAGCCACATGTGTGCATCATCTTTGTCACAGTCCGAAAATCCGGGCATTGCTTGAAACAGTTCCACAACTTCATTTATACAATCATCATTTGTGTCCACTGCAGTAGTTTCATTTCCTCCTTTTTTCCCAAGCAATCTACTCCAAGCCTTGTTGAGATTATCTTGTGACAGGGTGGTCCAAGCATCAGCTAACATATAGCAGCAGTCTTTGAGATTAAGCTTTTTGGAAAACGCCACCACACTTTCTTCATCTTCAGCCAACAATAAACGACGCAGGACTTCCTTCTTGTACATCTTTTTAAGCTTTGCTATAACACCCTGATCCATTGGTTGAATCAGTGCTGTTACATTGGGAGGCAGAAAAATTACTTTAAAATTTGCATCAACTGCATTCAATGTATCCGTCTCTGGATGAGATGGTGCATTGTCCAGTAGAAGAATTACTTTTCCAGTTTTCTTTTCTTGTTCTCCCAACCTCTTCACATTTGGGATGAACTGATTTGTATACCAATCAAGAAATATTTCACTATTCATCCAAGCACTCTTCTGTGCTTTGTAACACAATGGGAGACATGTCACATTCTTTAAACAACGTGGTTTTTTGGCTTTGCCGATCATTAGCACCGGTAAACGATGACTTCCACTGGCATTCGCGGCTACCAAAATTGTTACTCTCTCTTTGCACTTTTTAAACCCAGGGGCAGCTGCTTCGCGCTGAGATGCAAGTGATTTTTGAGGCAATGATTTCCAGTATAAGCCAGTCTCATCGGCATTATACACATCCTCGAGTGAATAACCTTCTTCTTCCAAAAAAGCCAAGAATGTTTCTATAAAATTTTTAGCGGCAGTTGCATCGCTAGATAAAGATTCCCCTTGAATCTCCAATTCTCGTATGCCATGACGAGATTTAAAGTTTCTTAACCATTCCTGGCTAGCCTTAAAGTCAGGAGGACCGTCAAGTTGATTGTTGAACTGAAGTGCCTTTTCACACAACAGAGAACCAGAGATAGGTTCCCCTTTGCTTCTTCTTTGCACAAACCATATATACAAAGCCTCTTCCAATTTCACATCTTTCGCATTTCTCATGGTTTTACGTTTCTTCGACCCATTTTCACTATCAAATTTCGATGCAAAACTCATAATTTTATCCTTGTTACTTTTAATGTCAGAGACGGTAGCTTTCCCAACATTGAAAATCCTCGCAAGTGAAGACACAGTTTCACCTTGTCCTAGTCTCTTGATAAATTCTGTTTTCGTTTCAATTGACAAAACATTGCGGTTCCTTTTATATGCTTTAGGCCTACTGGAAGATGCCATATCGCACAGAGAAATACTTGTACGCCAAAATTATTCTGCTGTAGTAGCAGACACAATTATTTTAAGTTGAACTGTCTGTTTAGCAGTGTTCTACCTAGAACGCACACGTACACTGTATTTTTAAACCAGATATTAACTGACTTTATGATCTAACTGACTTCCTGTACGTAAGCGACCGACCATTAGCCATCCCATTCTCTACAAATTGTTCGCACACATTTGAAGTTTGCCGCATCAAAAGATTCAGAATTTTAGTCTAACGTGACTGTGGCATCTGATTTTTTTTTTTTTCTGGAAAAAGTGTTCGGATAATTGGATGTTCAACTAATTAATCCCGTAGCAAAGTCAATACAAAAAATAATAACCATTATTCAAGGGAGGATCTTGAGAGGTAGCATTTAGACCTTCAGTTACAAAAAAACACTATCAATCATAACACTTTCTAAGCGTTTATATAGCTTGACCCTACCTTTGATTGTCACGATCACGCCCTTGCTCTTTTAAGAGATATTATATATACCTGTGACCATATATTGGCGGTTTCTGATGTCTCAGGTAATGAGAAGCACATCAGAGAGTGCCATGCTTATCTTTTTTGAAATGAAGAAACTAGATATAAGAGAAAGAGAAAATAGAGAATATATAAGATAGATATAGAACTCCTCCTCCTCCTCCCTTCAAAAAATTAATAGAGAGTAAGGAGAAGAGAGATAAAGAATAGATAATCTGTCAGATATATGACCTGTAAGATAAGAGACTCCTATATATATAAGACAAGAAAAATCTAAAACATCAATTGGTGTCTCTGCACATACGTTATATTTGTACTTCCCCTCTTATTCCATTACACTTTTTTCACCTTGAAATAGATTAAGAGAGAGAACCAGAGAGAGATAGACCTCCCCATACAAGATACTATCCCCCCCCCCAATTGCGAATCTGTATCTAGAGAATGAGCTAATGAAGATACCAAAGATAACATAGCTAAAAAGAGAAGATTGAGAAGATTGTACCCAGTATCTTTACACGTTCCCCTCGGTCTATGCAACGTCTTCGCGCAAATGCTCACCTGGTAAGATGTCCTTGGTATAGTGTATCATGTCTGTAGAACCTCTGTCGCGCTTTCTAGTCGCGTTGTGCCAGTGCATGATTAGTCTATCAGTCATGTCGAACTCTATAACCTGTAATACGCCCCCAACACAATAACTCCTTGACCGAGTGCTGCAGTTCTTACTCTAACCTTTCAGACAAGAGTTCGTCCCACTCGCAGCCGCTCACAAACGCGACTATGCTGCAGACTAGATTGAAATCCGTAGTCTCGCCCTATAGCAGGACCCTCGTGTGTTGCCTGTTTCGAATCTTATGGTACCAGATATTATAAATTATACTTGCCTATCACTCGTTGGTCACCGAGTGAGTCTCCATATCATGATTGTAATAAATCTCATCTCGTTACGTAACAGATAAGCATGTGAGTCTTGTACCTGTCGCGATAGGCGCAATACCTAGCTATGTGAAAATAGGCGAATGTAAACACTATAGTAAATATAACATTTGACATATCTTCATGAATGACGCGATGCCAACTGAGCCCCACTGAGAAACAGACGGAGAAGTCTAAATGGTCCATGGCAATCTCATAATCGTCTCTAGATCGAAAGCGATACTACTCCCTGTTAAGACAATGACACATAACCCTGCTGTGTCCAAAGCACTCGCACTCTGCAGAGCACAGATCCTCATTTCTCAGTGTTTTCGAGACACTCTCTAACTCGTGCAAATTAGAAGCCTGACCGATAACATGTCTCACCCCAGTGAGGACGTGACTGCACGATACGCCATAATCGAAGATAAAATCTCTAATACACTATCACCTCGTTGTGTCTCAATCCTACTACTAACTACTCTCTATCTATGTTGTCCACTCTGTGTCGTCGCGCCGTGTCTGCATATTACTCGACAAATATCTCACGTGCATAAGCTTATTTCCATAAACATTTTGCAGAATTTCAATTAAAAAAGATAATCGTACCGAGCAATACACGACTAATCCCACATGGTTTGTGAATAGACTACCATCGCGTCTCGCATACCCCGCCAACCTTAACGATTCCGAGTGAGTAATACTGACGAGCTTTAATCCACTCCTAAAGTAGGTCAGCATAGCCTCCTCCTCAAGACACTCTCCCCTTCTTCTGAACAGTATCAAAGTCTTACACTCATATAAGCATGCTCTCCACTATCTATAGATCACTACCACACCTCTACCCCTCCCCAACTAGTCATCTCATCTATATAATATAATAATAACATTACAACCACATACCAATACAAGTGTCTAAATCTACTCAGTCCACACAACACACACACGACATCATATGTCCGCAATCACGTCATACCACAATCACTAGCTTCTCCACTTCCAGACTCTCACTCGCTCCGTCATACACTCATCAACATTCTCCTCAACCTGTAATGATTGACCACTCCAGTCCACACTTTACAGCACCATTTACTTCACAACCTCTTTTATCACCTATTCCAACCTACTATACGAAACTTCGTAAATATAGATCCCCCCCACACTATACCCTCCAAAACACACCTCTGACAAACCACTGCAGATACTGAACCTCCCCCTCCCCCCTCTACCCCTCAATCCACCTTCTTCATCTCCCTCTCTCCCCTCTCTCGTCAGTCGACATGAGACCCAAGACTATACCACACACCAGTGCATGTATCGTATCAATCTATCATCAGTCAGACCCCCCCCTACCATACACCCTCCCCTATCAACCCATCACAACACTAGACAACCTCACCTTACACCATCTCCCACATAACCACCCACCCCCCACCCCCACCACCTATCAATGTCCAGTACCACATCACCACAGCCTAACTCCCCCAACACACATGCCCATCCCCACCCTCCAACTCCCCCTTCCACCCACCCCTTACCACACTGCCATAAACACACACACCTCCTTCTGTACACTCACCATGTCCACCTAAGCACCCCCACTACATACCATAGTCCAACACCCACCCTATAACTAGATGTGACACCTCTACCTCACCAACTAACCTATAACTCCATATCTCCGTCATAACTAACTATGCATTAACCCACACAGACGCCGATTCCCTCCCGTGTCTACTTGATCTTCCTCATTCCATGGGCCTCCTCCAAAACCCCCCACCCACCAACCCCTAACTCAACCTTACTCCCCACCTCCGTGTGCCCCCCCCGTGTGCCCGATATATGTCAATCATGTAACCTCTATACTACTACCTCCCACTCTCTCCTACCTGTACCCCTTCAGAGCCGTTCCTACATCCATTTTCGTTTGCTGTGCCCCAGTGCTCGTGTGCATGTACCTCGCGCCCAAGAGGTCACCCCTGCCCACACCATGCGGCCCTTGCCCACACACGATGCACGGATCTGAGAGGCGCGCTAGCTCAGGATCGCAGACCTTTATATAGTAGTAGATGTGCTGGCCATACTGATCACCTATCAAGTAACTAGACCTCGAGGTGTACTGTCTGCCAGTTGGCACACACTGACAAAGAGCTCTATTCGCTACGCAGACGCTTGCAGTAAACACTGTCGCCACACACTTAAGCGTTGAACTCCGCGTAGATGCTGTGTATGCTGACTCCCAAACTGAACCATAGCCAACGTCTTTCACCTCCACAGCACACCACAGTCAGCCTCTCAGTATGCCGTATGGTGTGTCAGCCAGCTATATATGATATAAACGGAATAGAGACATGTGGGCTGAGGGGGGAGGGAAGCAGATCGCCCCCCTCCCGCGCGGGACCCCTAGAAGCTCGGAGCGGAGCGGCGGACATCATCTCCCTCCCCGCAAGCTCTAAACATAACTCTCCAGGACGACGAAAGTTCACCCTAGATGTCGTGTAACATGTTTAATTGCTGGACCACTTGCAGCTGTCTGTTCCCGTGCCGCTGCTACGTACTCCTCACTACATCTCCTCAGCGCTCTGTGTGTATACAGCTAGAGACAAGGACACCGACAGTGACGTTTCCGTCCGACCTCGTGTAGTGTAATAATAACATTTTACTGTTTATTTTCCCCGCCCCCGCCCCCAATCTATTCAACCGCTCCCCAAGTATCCTCGCTCTGTCATTTATGTTATGATATGATTTATATCGCCTGTCCGCGGCATACTCTAGAACCTTGCAACATATGAAACACGGGCTCACTGTGAGTTACTGTGTGTTGTCTGTTGCCAACGCCGCTTGGTGTCTATGACTCATCACACAGAGATATATATGTCATCTCTCACAGTAGATATATCATGAGGCTCACCATAATGCGAGAATTAACCAGTCCTCGTCGGAGTAATATTGAAAGACTAGACAGCGGTGAAAAAAGTGAAGATATAGTTATAGATTAATAATAAATCGTCATCATCGACACACTTCGTCACGTATAATCTCCCTAGAACCTCTAACTAAGATGTAGCAGACAAGTGACCTGCGATCCGGGCATCTGGTGTAGGTTCCGTAACTTAAAAATCATCCTCTGAGTATTGTGTACTGTCACAAGTGCTGTCGAAGATAGATATCAAATGTGCCCTCCCCCCAATATAGCACGCCGTAGAAAAATAGACGAGCTTATGTGCCCTTGGCACTCAGTGATGAAGGAGATCGTTCCCCTGTGTGTCTGTTAGATCCATAGACAATAGAGATCCCCCGGCTGTATGTGCGCTCACCAAGACACCAGTCTCGCTGCCTCGCAGAAGTGACGAATATGTGAGAATGACACAGAAATCGTATGTGACGCTCATGATCCGATTATTAGCTCTCCCCCCCAATAATATATAGATACATTTTAAGGTCCGGTGCGTGTGTAGATTGTTGTATGTCATTCTCCTTGTTTAGTCTGTCACTAGAGCGTTGGTACAGAGAAGATAACGAGTATAAGTAGGAGAGAGGGAGACGAGGATGTTTGATACACCGCAGTTTGTTCTAAACATTTGTCGTAATAGATTTACTAAAACCACAGCTAAAAATCTCGAGTGTCATCAAGATAAATATAATTTGAAAATAATCTTGCGAAGGACATCAAACGAAGACTAGACAGCAATGTAGAAAAAGACTGATATGGACATGTATCATATTAAACAAACAATCTGTCTGACAATTTGCCATGACTGGACCGCGGTGTACCAACTCCCAAATTCAAACTGAGAATCATCAAATGCTAAATATATTTTCTTCATCATTAAATGGTTTAGAAACACGGACAATGAACAAGCAGTTAGAGGAAGGAATTGAAGCCTATGAGATATGGATATAGAAAATAATGTTGCACGTCTCATAGAAAGAGAAGAAAACAATTAAAGAGGTCGTATAAAACCTAGCAATGAAAATATAAATAATGAAGGAGATCAAAATTAGACAGCTAAAATATTTTGGTCATATAAAAAGACATAACACCGGACACTGAAGACAATAATAGAAGGGAGAGTTGAAGGCAAACGTAGATGAGGAAGACAGCGCTATAAGTGTGAAGATAACATCAAGAGATGGACATGAAAGAGTCTATCAAAATACACTATCAAGACAAGAGACAGAAGACACTGGAGATTCATTACAGCTGACCTTCAATGTGGAGACTGCAGCTGATGATGATAAGTTTTGTTATCACGTACATTTGGTTTTTTTTTTCTTTTTAAGTTGATTTAATTACTCCGGTGATGATTCTCTCAGCCTGGCTTTGTATTCTGGCTGTTCTGTCAACATTGGATTTTGAAGCAGTCGCCCAGGCTGAAATTCCACACCCCAGTGCCGGTGTGATATTTCTGAAATACAACGCTGTCAATATTTAAGGGCCGGGCTGGTTTTTTTTTAATCAAACCAATGGCTGTCTAGCATTTTTTATATATTTATTTTGATGACACATCAATTGTATATCTTCATGTAAGTCTGATATTCAGTGGACATTCCAGGTATTTGGAGGATCATACATCATCATTTTCATTTATTTTCCCGATGAAGCATGGGAGCATCTGTCGCATAGAGATTTATGATCAATAAATTTTCTATATTCTTTTCTTTTTCTACCCGTGTCCTCTACTTTATTATCGCTCTTATATCCTTTTCCTGTTTTTCGCATTCGTTCGTTTGCGACTATATATATTTTTCCATTCTAACGTTTATCTGTTTCTTTTCTCTTACTGAGAACGCATTCTATTACGTCAGATGTCAGTTTCTGCATGTGAGCGAATAGTGTGAAATCCGTCTCGATAGACATGGGATGGCAGACATATCGTCTAACATTTTCATCTGACACGGCGTCCTTCGGCCAGTTTTCGGCCTGAGGTGTGGAAAGCGCCAGACATACATCGCCCAGAGTAGCCGTATGTCGGAGAAGGCGTTAAGACGCGTATTGACAGGTTATGGCAGGCTTCTGAGTTAATGTGAAGTGTTAGGAGAGGGGGAGATACCGGCGCTATTTCGGATTTCGAAATAACGTGGGATGCTTTGTCTGTTTCATATATCCTAGCAAGAGTTTAAACGTGACTTCATTCTGTTCTCCAAATTTGCAGTAGACAGGTTGTTTAGTGCTAAAGAGAATAAGCTGTATAGCGAAGTCTGAGTTTGCTTCGGAAATTTTGCCGAGCTTCTAGACTACCAATAAATATAAGCGTATCATTCTAAGTTTGTGCGATCGCCTGTAGTTCTGTGTGGAGGTAATTATTATTAATATCTAGTGTGTTGAGTGATCTAGTGATAAATCGCTTATTTTCATTTTACTAGTTAGATTTCTGTGCAGAAGAAATTAATATTAAGTCTGTTATATTCGCTAGTCGACATGTTACAGTGGAAAGCAGAATATATTATAATTTCTAGCTTAAACTCAGCTGTAAATGAATTAAATTAAATTGCGAATAATCAGTCGAGAGTATTTTAACTAACTTATAACTGCACTGATTCATCATTGAGTATTGACGAAATACGTATGTATTTCTAATTCATGATGACTGATTTTGTGAATATAACTTATTTCACGGGAGATTTAAATGATAAGATAAGCTCTACGCTTGCAGTTTATAATGTAAGTTATAACCGAGGGAATAGTATGTATAAGTATTTTATATGTTGTTTTCTCTTTATTCAGTGAAACTGGGGTGACCCAACTTTGCCAGCGTTGAGTACGGAGTAGTATCTGTGAAGAACAAACATTTTATTCTTAAAGACGTGGGTGTATAAAGTAAAACCTGTCTGGCATTGCATTGGCATCCAGAACGACAGAGTACCCATTCCATAAACTTTAAGATTTAAATAAAGTAACGGGCCTATCGCGCCAGATTTAATTCTTCCTGAGAGAAACCTCAAGTACATTTCAGCCCTTGTGGCAAGTAAAATATTACAATCAATAAACATTCCGACGGAGTTGTGACTAGTATGTGTGTAGTGAAATTGACAGAGATACAACGGTAAAATTCCTCCAAGGATAACATTTAAGGATAAAAACATAATGCGTAGGCTGCTGATGTACATGATCGCCTAGACCGCGGGTCATCACCCTCCATAAATTTGACTTGCTAGACCGGAGGGGAACGGAGTATCAAAAGAAAAAAAAAAATATGACTGGAAAGGCTAAAGAGACGCAATTGGGGGGGGGGGGGGGGGGGAAAGGGATGAAAGTAAAAAAATTCAAGTCCCCCAAATTGACACGAGGTACGGAATTGGACGTTTTGCGATACCAAGCGCTTGATTTGAATTTGAGCGGAAGAACGCAGATGTCTGAAAAAAATTACAAAAATTAAAAAGTAAATTTTTCTTAATATTAATGTTAGGAATATAAAAATTAGCTGGCCAGATGGCCTATTCTGAGCAGTGAACGAATATGGTCTTAATTTTACAGACGGATAGATAATATTGAAAATAATGACAAAAGACAGTGTAGTTCACATCATCGACAGACTGAATTGAATCTAAAAAGTGTGGTTATTTGCACACAAAAACACGACCTTGGACACAGATGTTCAAATTTACTTGGCATAGAAGTGAAGGGACATTGGTGGTAGCTGTGTCTAAATATAACTTTTTACAACAAAAATTTGAAGGGGAGAGAACGGTTGGGTAAAAAATCGAGCACAATTTTGTAGAAACACAAGTAGAGACGGACAGACTAACAGATAACCATCCATACGTGACTGAAGCTTGACTGAAATGACTTTAGTGAGGAAATTTGAAATTAAAAATAAACCTCGGCAGTGATTGGCCACAGACAATCATATCATTAGCGCTCAGAGCGCATTTGGGGTCATTCTTCAATAATTGTTCAGTGTTAGACACAGATTTTAAAGTGTGGTGTTTTCCCATATGAAAGACAGTGAGTTAAATTTAGGGACGCCATCCTATAGCCAGCAGCTCAGCTGAGTTTTGCTAGCACTTCTGTGTTAATTATTCATAATCTGGTATGATTGAAATTATTTCTTTATATATTTTGAATATTGTTTCATGTTCGAGTGATTTGATACTGCCATATCATAATCTAGCCTTACAAACAAGTAGGGATTTTGCTCTAGACCCCCCGCCCAAGTCAGGGTCTAGGGACTAACAATGTACCTAAACACCAGCAAGGATTATGCAAGACCGATCAAGAGTTGAGAATAAGGAAACATATTACCTATCCTCTTTTAGGGTAGAAAACTAATAATTATTTTTCAGAATCTATAGTCTGGGAGGATCTATCGGATGTAAACCCACCATGGTAACTGTGCTGTTTGGTCAGAGAGATCTGACCTGTCTGTATAATGTGGTTGTTGTGTCAGTGTGGTGTCCAGACGTGGGTAGAGAATAGATTTTGACACATGGCCCATACTTTGATTGCAGAGCTGCGAGTTTCTGTCGTCCACGAAGAAGTATCTATTCGGGTGGTGATTTACACAAGTGTATCTGTGCAGTCCTTGTGACAGAGACCACCATTATTGCCCGCCAGCACGGAGAGGTGGGACCACCTGATTTCAGCACCAGAGCTACAAATACCAGATGAGTGAGCCTCTGGTCTGCTGGATATTCACCAACCCCATTTAGTTGCAGATACCCCATAAAAATTCCCACCATTTTCTGGACACTGTGTAGTCAATATAGACAGGTGTGATGAGACCACCCCAACAGCACAGACAATAAATATCCTCCCTAGTAGCTGACTACCAGAACATTTTAATAAAACTAACTATTCTAGTACTTAAATATGTTCACTTTTGCATTTATTATGTAACATTCCATGCATAATTTTTTATAAATTTTAAATCCTTCTTTTAAAACAAGTTCTGGTCAAAATAAAACTTGATCCAGAACAAATAAATGTAATATAATTATATCAAAAACTTTACACACGTGAGTTAGTTCAGTGTATTGTAACACTTGTTAATCTTATTAGTCTTGTTAAATATCTATGGGTATATTTATAACTATCACACCACAGTACACATCATAACCCTAGACACTTTACGCAGCTACATTCATAAAAAAAAAAAATTAAGTGTGAGGTCGTAGTGGTAGCAAGAAAGGCCTTCTGACAATTCTCAATTACATTTTATCTCAGGAGCCTTCACAGCTGGCCTCATACAATTTACATGTAGTACCATCATCATCATACAATACCATCAATACCACTACATATATTGGGGTCTTGTCCAGGGATAATTAGCCCAACAGTAATATTAAGATCTCCTGGTGGGAGAAATAAAAGTAGGGAAATAAATTGTAAAATTTCCTTTAAAAGTAAAAGTGTCCCTGCAGATAAAAGTTGGTGAATCTTCACAGCCAGTAATAATTAATTAGTTAACTGGTTAGTTAGAATTAGTTAGATTATAGTCATAAGAAGTACTTAGCTTGTATATTATTATATTGTCTGAAAAGTATGGCTGAGCTAGCAAAGTTTAGATCAGCTGCTGTGCTCACTGCGAAGGAGATGGGGATGGATGGTCAAATTTTAATTCAATACGTAACGACTGAATGTGATAAATATATTGAAAGGGAAGATAGAAAGGTAGCTGAAGAGAAGAGGTTACAAATTGAGGCTGATAGAGAAATTAAGAGGCTGCAGATTGAGGCAGAAGAAAAACGACAGCAAAGGGAGGCAGAAGAAAAACGACAGCAAAGGGAGGCAGAAGATAAAAAGGCCGAAAGGGAGGCAGAAGATAAAAAGGCCGAAAGGGAGGCAGAAGAAAAAAGGTTGACTGCCGAAAGGGAGGCTGAAGATAGAAGGTTGCAGAGGGAGCACGAATTACGACTAAGGGAGCTGGAATTACAAGGCCCGGCCCCTGAAAATGGTGCCAGCCCTTTTGCCTCAGATGCTACGCCCAGTATGGGAGCCTCAAACTCAGCTATGGGGTTTCATTTAGACCATTTTGTTGAGAAAGACGATGACATAGAGGGGTACCTGGGACGTTTTGAGTTATTAGCTACTACATATGGGTTAGAGAGAGAGAGGTGGAGTTTAAAGCTATCACAGGGATTGAGGGGTGCTTCTTATGAAGTATTTGCCAAAATGAACAGGGAAGACCAAGACAATTATGACATGTTAAAGCAGGCTTTGTTATTAAGGTACGAGAAGAATGGTGAATTTTATCGTAAGAGATTTAGAAATGCCAAACTGTTGTCTGGGGAGACATACCACCAATTCTCTGCCAGACTAGAAACCTATTTGGAGAAATGGACGGCTCTGGGGAAGACCCAAGATCTTAAAGAAATGATCATGATTGAGCAATTGAGAGAGTCCATGGCTCCAGACATGAGAAAATTTCTCATGGAACAAGGTGGAGAGAAGTTGGGGGAAATTTTAAATGTTGCTGAGAGGTATCAGGCAGCTCAGGCAGAGGTAAGTGGTGCTAAGAAGAAGCACATAGACAATTTTAAAGCTCCACAGCAATTTAATAAATTTGATAATAGAGAGCAGGGAAATAAAGGTAGGACAAACTTTGCGGCCAAGAAATGACTATCGCGACAGAAACTCACAGTTCAATGACCAAAAGTTCAATGAAAGAAAACCGTTGAACCAAGGAAAAAAGATGGTGTAAATGGTGCAAGAAGGATAACCATAACACCGAATTTTGTAGAAGGAAACCTTCAAACATTGCTGCAATGAAGTCGGGGACGCAAAGATTAAAGGTTAATCCTAAGGGACAACAGGAACCTTATCACCCCCCAGTTTGTGAGGATGTTATTTGTAATGGGGTCACCATAAGGTGCCTTTATGATACAGGTTTGGATTATGATTCAGTTGTGAAGTCTAGCCTAGTGGACCCAAGTCAGTATACCACAGAAACAGTGGAAATACAAGGGGCGACTAAGGACATACCACTCATGACACTTCCCATCGCAAGGATAACGGTGAAAACTCGCTATGTGGAAGGAGAAATCAGAGCAGCAGTGATAGATGAACCAATCTACCCCTGATATTGGGGTGTAGATACGTCTTCTTGGGGAATCCCGAGAAACCTGTGATCATGGCGACAGTGCAGACCAGGTCACAGAAGAAGGAGGAAGAAGGTGAACCTATAAATGCTCATCCAGAGGAGATGAGGAAGGCGCAGGCTGAGGATAGGACACTCAAGCCCTGTTTTAAAAAATTGCCCAAATGCCACACACCTCCGAGCAAGGGGGAATATTTCATGAAGAACAAACTCTTATACAGGAAGGCCGGAACTGGAACAAATGGTCACAACCAGCTGGTTCTTCCCACTTCATATAGAGATAAAGTGATGGAACTCGGGCATGCGATCCCCTTCAGTGGTCACATGGGGATCAGCGCCACAGGACAGCGTATAGCTTGTCATTACTTCTGGCCAGGGATAACGGAGGATATAAAAAGATATGTCAAATCCTGCCCAGAATGTCAAAGGGTAGCTCCAAAGCACTGGACTGCCCTGCAACTCTAGGGGAAATGCCCATAGTGGGAACACCTTTTGAGAGGGTTGCAGTGGATATTGTAGGACCTCTCACTCGGACCAAGAGGAGGAACAGTTACATCCTTACTCTGGTGGACACTTGTTCTATGTGGGGAGAGGCGGTAGCCCTGCCATCAATTGATTCAAAACATGTAGCAGAGACACTACTTACAATATTTACCCGATTAGGATTCCCGCATCAAATCTTGACGGATAATGGTTCTCAGTTCAAGGGGAAACTAACGGAAGAAGTTTTTAAGCTATTTCAAGCCAGGCACTTTCATTGTAGTCCGTACCATCCACAAGGGAACGGCCAGGTAGAGAGGTTCAATGGGACTCTCATTTCTATCCTGAGAAAGCTGGCACACGAAAAACCGGATCTGTGGGATCAATTCCTGCCCGCCGCATTGTTTGCGTACCGGGAGGTACCACATAGTTCAACCGGGATGGCTCCCGCAACTCTGCTATTTGGGAGGCCAATAAAAGGTCCATTAGAAGCCCTATTAAGGACCTGGACAGATGAGAAGGCGGAAGAGACTGTTACCTCATCTTATCAATATGTGAACGAACTGACCACTCGTTTGAAAGCTGGATGGAAACTGGCAAATGATAATTTGAAACAAGCCAGGAAGAAACATGCAGCATATTTTAATAGGAAGGCAAAGGACAGGGAACTGGCAGTCGGAGAGAAGGTGCTGCTTCTACTACCCGGAAGCCAGAATAAATTACAAATTGGTTGGCAAGGTCCATATACGGTTCTAGAGAAGGTGTCTAGAACAAACTATAAAATTGACAAAAAGGGGAAGGAAAAAGTTTATCATGTAAACCTGTTAAAGAAGTATCTGGACAGACCACTCCAGGAAAGCACCCCCTTATTGACCTTGGCTATTGCAACCCAGATGCAAAAAGAACCCACACCTCACATGAATACCCATTACATCCTTGTGAAACAGCAGCACAGGTAAAAGTCAGTAAGCACCTGACTAAAAACCAGAGGGAGAGAGTTCAACAAGTTCTGGAGGAACATACAGATGTATTAACAGATAAACCAGGCCATACAAATTTGCTACAGTATGACATGAAACTGGTAGACTCAAACCCAATCTGTATGAGAGCCTATTCTATTCCGTTCGCGAAGGAGAAGGCATTGAAGGAAGAAATAGAGTATTTGTTGAAGGAGGGGATTATTTCGCGCAGTGAATCATCTTTTAGTTCTAGTGTCGTTTTGTTGAGAAAACCGTCTGGGGAACACAGACTGTGCATAGATTACAGGAAACTGAATGCTGTCACAGAAGGACAAGTGGATCCATTACCAGACACAAAACAGCTATTTGCCAGACTGAACAAGGCAAAATACTTTTCAAAAGTGGATCTTAGTAAAGGCTATTACCAGATCCCAGTGAAGCCTGAAGTGAGACCTTATTTGGCTTTTAGCACTTCGGATGGACATTATGAATTCAATATGCTACCATTCGGACTGAAAAATGCTCCGAGTGTGTTTTCAAGGATGATGCGAAAATTGTTGGACCCCCTGAATAACCCATGTATCACAAATTTCATGGATGATATTCTCGTCGCCACAGAGACATTTGAAGAACACATTGAAGCTCTGGAGATGTTGTTTGATAGACTTCGGGAGGCGAACTTAACTGCTAGGCCAACAAAATGTTGTATTGGATGCAAAGAGTTGGAATTCTTGGGGCACACTGTATATCAGGGTAATATGACCCCTGATCCTAAGAACTTGGAAAAACTGCAGAGAGCACCTAGGCCGCAAACAAAAAAGGACGTGCGATCATTCGTGTCGTTATGCGGATTTTATCAGAAATACATCAAAAATTTTAACGCCATTTGTGCTCCTCTGACTGATCTGACTCGCAAGGGACTTCCAGATAAAATTATTTGGACTGCACAATGTGAATTAGCGTTCCAAGAGTTAAAGGAAAAACTCACTAGCAAGCCTATTCTCAAACTGCCTGATTTGACACAGGACTTTGTCTTAAGAACCGATGCAAGTAATGTAGGACTTGGAGGGGCTTTGTTGCAAAGATCATCTTCACCTGATGGGGAACTGAAACCAGTCGCTTATGCAAGCCGCAAATTGAATAAGGCGGAACAAGGATACTCCACAAGCGAAAAAGAATGTTTAGCATTAATCTGGGCAATAAAGAAGTTTCAAATCTATCTGTATGGTAGGACATTTGTGGTGGAGACGGATCATCAGCCTCTCGTGTTCTTGTCTCAGGCTAAGCATGAAAACGCAAGATTGCTGAGGTGGTCTTTATTGCTTCAACCTTATCAGTTTAGTATCCAATATATCCCAGGCAAATTGAATGTCGGTGCAGATTTCCTCAGTCGGCACCCCTGTGATCAAAATTAGAGTAATGGCAGACGTGAGGAGTAATTTTACCTATGTGTATCGCTGGTTTTGGAACTTGCCATAGGCATGTTTTCAGGTGGGGAGATGTGTAGTGAAATTGACAGAGATACAACGGTAAAATTCCTCCAAGGATAACATTTAAGGATAAAAACATAATGCGTAGGCTGCTGATGTACATGATCGCCTAGACCGCGGGTCATCACCCTCCATAAAAAATGGACTTGCTAGACCGGAGGGGAACGGAGATACAAAAGGAAAAAAAAAAAAATATGACTGGAAAGGCTAAAGAGACGCAATTGGGGGGGGGGGAAATGGATGAAAGTAAAAAAATTCAAGTCCCCCAAATTGACACGAGGTACGGAATTGGACGTTTTGCGATACCAAGCGCTTGATTTGAATTTGAGCGGAAGAACGCAGATGTCTGAAAAAAATTACAAAAATTAAAAAGTAAATTTTTCTTAATATTAATGTTAGGAATATAAAAATTAGCTGGCCAGATGGCCTATTCTGAGCAGTGAACGAATATGGTCTTAATTTTACAGACGGATAGATAATATTGAAAATAATGACAAAAGACAGTGTAGTTCACATCATCGACAGACTGAATTGAATCTAAAAAGTGTGGTTATTTGCACACAAAAAACACGACCTTGGACGCAGGTGTTCAAATTTACTTGGCATAGAAGTGAAGGGACATTGGTGGTAGCTGTGTCTAAATATAACTTTTTACAACAAAAATTTGAAGGAGAGAGAACGGTTGGGTCAAAAATCGAGCACAATTTTGTAGAAACACAAGTAGAGACGGACAGACTAACAGATAACCATCCATACGTGACTGAAGCTTGACTGAAATGACTTTAGTGAGGAAATTTGAAATTAAAAATAAACCTCGGCAGTGATTGGCCACAGACAATCATATCATTAGCGCTCAGAGCGCATTTGGGGTCATTCTTCAATAATTGTTCAGTGTTAGACACAGATTTTAAAGTGTGGTGTTTTCCCATATGAAAGACAGTGAGTTAAATTTAGGGACGCCATCCTATAGCCAGCAGCTCAGCTGAGTTTTGCTAGCACTTCTGTGTTAATTATTCATAATCTGGTAAGATTGAAATTATTTCTTTATATATTTTGAATATTGTTTCATGTTCGAGTGATTTGATACTGCCATATCATAATCTAGCCTTACAAACAAGTAGGGATTTTGCTCTAGACCCCCCCCGCCCAAGTCAGGGTCTAGGGACTAACAATGTACCTAAACACCAGCAAGGATTATGCAAGACCGATCAAGAGTTGAGAATAAGGAAACATATTACCTATCCTCTTTTAGGGTAGAAAATAATTATTAGTTTTCAGAATCTATAGTCTGGGAGGATCTATCGGATGTAAACCCACCATGGTAACTGTGCTGTTTGGTCAGAGAGATCTGACCTGTCTGTATAATGTGGTTGTTGTGTCAGTGTGGTGTCCAGACGTGGGTAGAGAATAGATTTTGACACATGGCCCATACTTTGATTGCAGAGCTGCGAGTTTCTGTCGTCCACGAAGAAGTATCTATTCGGGTGGTGATTTACACAAGTGTATCTGTGCAGTCCTTGTGACAGAGACCACCATTATTGCCCGCCAGCACGGAGAGGTGGGACCACCTGATTTCAGCACCAGAGCTACAAATACCAGATGAGTGAGCCTCTGGTCTGCTGGATATTCACCAACCCCATTTAGTTGCAGATACCCCATAAAAATTCCCACCATTTTCTGGACACTGTGTAGTCAATATAGACAGGTGTGATGAGACCACCCCAACAGCACAGACAATAAATATCCTCCCTAGTAGCTGACTACCAGAACATTTTAATAAAACTAACTATTCTAGTACTTAAATATGTTCACTTTTGCATTTATTATGTAACATTCCATGCATAATTTTTATAAATTTTAAATCCTTCTTTTAAAACAAGTTCTGGTCAAAATAAAACTTGATCCAGAACAAATAAATGTAATATAATTATATCAAAAACTTTACACACGTGAGTTAGTTCAGTGTATTGTAACACTTGTTAATCTTATTAGTCTTGTTAAATATCTATGGGTATATTTATAAATATCACACCACAGTACACATCATAACCCTAGACACTTTACGCAGCTACATTCATTAAAAAAAAAATTAAGTGTGAGGTCGTAGTGGTAGCAAGAAAGGCCTTCTGACAATTCTCAAGTACATTTTATCTCAGGAGCCTTCACAGCTGGCCTCATACAATTTACATGTAGTACCATCATCATCATACAATACCATCAATACCACTACAATGTGGTGTGACCAAATAAAATCCTATACTGAGAGAAGGCAGTTACCTGACATTCCTAGTTACTAGAAATCTATTCTATTGACACTTTGCTCGCTGTTAACGTTCGTGCCTGGACAATTTTAATGTGACAGAACCAGATATCCCTAAATAAGAAATACCAAGGAAACGTTTCCTGAAGAAGCGAATTCAACCTATTTTTTGGAGCTGGGGTTCCCTTGGCCAATGTCTAACCCTGGAGATTCTGTATGTGCATGTCCTAAAAATTGTTTGTCCAGATGTTGCTACCAAAGCTGTAAGTATGAACGAAAGCTAGTGATCACGGCTGACTGAATAGAGTGAATGCAGGACTGAGTGATTCCTTTATTGTTGTATTTTGGCACCCAGTTTGCTGTCTTAAATTTCTTTATGCAAGTTTGTTTTGTCGCTAACAATATTTTTCCTTAGGATACATCAGAGCATCGAAGTCTGTTCATACCTTTAAAGGGAAATCTTAGACTAAATCATATGTATCCGTGACTCTTTGGGGCTATCAGTTTTCTTCTAACAGGACTGTGGGCTATACATCGAGGGAAAGGATCATACTAATGGGTCTATCATTCTTGTAGCAATTCATTGACTTTATGACTGTTTGTATATGTTTTGATGTAATTTTATATGTTGTGATGGAAGTTTATTTTGATAATTAAACTTCACATTTAAACTTAATAAGTGTGGCGGTCAGTTTGTTCCCAAATATCTATATTTTCATTTCTCATAGGTTCACGTGTTGTGCGTCTATTGTCGTCACTTATGTGTGTGGGTATGTGAGGACATATATATTAATATATATTATATTAGATTTGTCTGACTAATCTAACTCTGTTGTAGATGATAGGCTGACTGAGAGAAGCTTCTCGAGTGTCAGAGACAGAATCTACTATATTTCCTCCACCTCACTCGTGAAATCTATTTCTATTTTTTCACCTCCCACTGAGCTATCACTTATTTCTATGTCTATTCAGAAGGGACCAAACTAAGTCTTAATCACCTATCACAAATCTACGACAGCATCACTGTAGCTAGTCCTTCTTGCTGGAAACCTGCACCATACATTAACACGCTCTTGCAGCGGAGGTTTATGTTGCAATTTGTTGTACATGATGAGGTTGTCAGCCGCATGCGTCACCTCATATCAGTGGCCTTGTACGACATATCTGTGGGAGAGGTAGTGTCACCGTTCGCTTTGCTAGGAGCATTGTAAAATGCTCAAGCAGGAATTATAAGCGGTGATTTGGTTTTGGTTAAGAGGGAAGGTATGAAAAAATGGTTTAAGAAATAAGAATAGATTTGAATAAAGACTATTTGTCTTGCTAAAAGGGAAATAAGATGAGTGAAATCATGCTTTGATCAAAGGGAGAAGACTCTAATTATTAAAGTCAGGGGAGGAAAGTGCTTAATTACACATAAGTAGATTTGGTGAGTTGGTAATTATGGTTTAGAAAATGTACATATAAGAATTGTATAGCAAGCTTTAGAGAAGACATTATAAGCTTAAGTCAAATATGCAAAGGGAGATAATGGGTAATTACCTCCCTTATATGATTAAGTGAGTTGCGAGGAAAAAAATATGCACGTGAAAAGTTTACCAGGACAACGGATGACACTTCACTGAGTTGTTTACACAGCGGATAAGCGTGAACATATTTCAGCTGAGCGAAGAATAGGAGGAACCAATGAATTTACAGTAAACAAGGACAGATGGGCTAATAATGATTTTATAGGAGAGAACGTACTTAGACGCGCTGTCGAGCGGTCGCATTTTTGGAGGAGCAGTCCTAGTTAAGGACGTAGAGTGGCAGGAATGTCTATTCTGCCAGGCTCAAGTTCAATTTCTGTGGGAAACAGAATGAATACTATTTTATAGAGGAGAACGTACTTAGACGCGCTGTCGAGCGGTCGCATTTTTGGAGGAGCAGTCCTAGTTAAGGACGTAGAGTGGCAGGAATGTCTATTCTGCCAGGCTCAAGTTTAATTTCTGTGGGAAACAGAATGAATACTTCTGAAGAATCCTATAGACCTAGTTAGAGTAGTAGAATCTGTTCACAGGAGAAAGACAGAACTGTGTTTAAATCATAGGTCTAGAGATAAGAGGTGATAGTAAGAAATATGAGTGTTGTGAGGATTCTGTGCAACCAGAGTAAGTAGGTCCTTTGACTCATAACTTTTGATAGACATTAAATAGAATTATTTCAGAAGTTGAAATGAGGTATTGCAAGGCTAATGACGCCTACAACTAAGTGAGCGCAGAATATTGATGAGAAACGAAGCTGAAGTTACAAAATTGACTATGAGGTGAATAAATTGAGACTAAGTAGACAGCTGAGAAGATTTTGCAGAAGAACAGGGACTTAATAGCCGTGCTGGGCTATTGTACAATGAACTTTGCAACATCGACTGCTACAAGTAAGATGAGTAAGCAATTGAAGGCTGATTGTATTTAAAGGATGAAACATGCGCTCTCTAGCAGGTATAAGTATGAGGATGCCGCAACAGGTGTACCCAATGTATTGATTTGCATATATGAATTTTTAGATGATGGTATTTGATTAAATTGAGTCAAAATTGACAGGATTGGTAGATGAAGGAAAACAACTCAGGAAAGAGTTGATGGAAGGCTTGGGAGAAGCCAGAAATAAATAGAAAGGCCTTAAGGGAAGAAGATAGGTATAAACCATAACTGAATAGGTTCTCAGGCAGAGAGCTATAAATAGATATGTAGATATGTGAATGTGCCCAGAAGGGAATGGGACATACAAGAGGCAGTTAGGAAATGTTTGTACCTGGAATTTGTACCACATGCCTCCTGTTATGATGGAATTTATTTGATGTAAATAAATCACTTGTTTTGATGGAACACTTCTCAAGTTGGGTTAACTCTCTAAAGGGTTGTTGAGTGCATGAGTAAACAAGATAACAGACATAAGGGGATAACTGCTATACGAAATCTGTCACTTAAGTAACATCATAAGAAGGGATGGAACGAGTTTATGTTGGAAATTTTGAGAGAATATCATCCAGGAATTAATAACTCTGGCGGTGAGGGCCAGTACTAAGATATACTCTTACTTGGAAGATAAGTCAATGGATCAAATTGACAAATAGAAGGTAGACAACTAGGCCTGCCCCAGTCACCTAGTTTACTATAATAAGAAGAAATTACACTGTGACATGAAGATTAATTGATGTCGTGACCAGTCCTAGGACATATACAGGGCACACGGTCACAGTAGTCCTATTCTTTATGTCTCACCAGACGCCTGGGAACTGCACAAGGCGTTTGGAACTCTTTACCTTCTGGCAAGGCATGTTTGTTCAAGTAGGCATGTTTGTTCAAGTAGGCATGTTTGTTCAAGTAGGCATGTTTGTTCAAGTAGGCCTGTTTGTTCAAGTAGGCATGTTTGTTCAAGTAGGCCTGTTTGTTCAAGTAGGCATGTTTGTTCAAGTAGGCCTGTTTGTTGAAGTAGGCCTGTTTGTTCAAGTAGGCCTGTTTGTTCAAGTAGGCCTGTTTGTTCAAGTAGGCATGTTTGTTCAAGTAGGCATGTTTGTTCAAGTAGGCCTGTTTGTTCAAGTAGGCCTGTTTGTTCAAGTAGGCATGTTTGTTCAAGTAGGCCTGTTTGTTCAAGTAGGCATGTTTGTTCAAGTAGGCCTGTTTGTTCAAGTAGGCATGTTTGTTCAAGTAGGCCTGTTTGTTCAAGTAGGCATGTTTGTTCAAGTAGGCATGTTTGTTCAAGTAGGCATGTTTGTTCAAGTAGGCCTGTTTGTTCAAGTAGGCATGTTTGTTCAAGTAGGCCTGTTTGTTTCATGTTTAACAATATGAATACTGTGTATGTTGTTGCTTCTTATTTAGGTTTAGGAGCCAGTCATGTGCCCATTTATCTGTCTGTGTAAGGTATCATGTTGTTGTGCTACACATTTTATTGCCCAAACGGGACATTGTCCATTATTATTAGTTTGTGCACTAATATGCACCAGAGGTGTATGAGACGTGCGCAAAGTTAAATGACGTGTGTATTCGTTAGAAAGACAGAGTGAGTCCTATGGAAGTGTTTGGCTGGTTACAGCCACGTTGAAAAGGAATGTGTCTCAGAATTTTCAGTGTGTCTAAAAATTGATGTATGTATTAATGTGGACTCACGTAAGGCTATGTGATTAAAGGATGCGATTAATGACTAAATGTATTGGAAATGATATTGAAAATGATGATCATTCGACCATGGTAGTCAAGACGGTTTATAAAATAATAGAATGAGACTTGCTCGAGTTACTCGTTTACTAA